>MNCI01010116.1:808577-835320 GCA_015680685.1 Gnetum montanum | reverse complement strand
AGCCTTGGAAGTTAGAACAATTCGTAGATATTGAATTTGGGATAGCTTTATTGCGAAGTGTTTACTCGTGTCATTTTACCTTGTTTAAATATTTGAGGTCTACACAAATCTCCTTTCTTTTCTTTTCTGTCTATTTCCATTGAATCTTGCTCTATTTCTAGTTTTCTTGTGGAACTATCTCTTTCTTTGGGGAAAATTAGGAGTAGATTTGCGGAGTTGTGCTCAAATTTTTTTGTAAAATTTTATTTGTTACAAGTAGGTATTATAAGGACCGCGTAGACTAGGCAGTTGAACAAAATAGGAAATTTTCAATAACTCACAGTACTGGGCAAAGTTGGCTGAATCTCTTTAAAGTAAGTCATTTGTAGTTTACACGCAACGCAATCGTTACATTTCTCACAACCGCATGCCGCAACAGCACACACATATACTCACATTAACTACTGATTTTATTTGGAGGTATTTGGGCCTTGGTGTTGCCAGAGACTAGCAGGCACCTAAATCCTGTTCGAGAACACTCGTTGGTGGTCACGTCCCAAACGGTTGCCAACACTATCATTGAGAAGAAACAAGTGTTCAAGTTTCTAATGGGATTGAATCCTGGTCTTGATGAGGTTTAGGGTCACATCTTGAAAACCAAACCTCTACCTTCTCTCCAAGAATCTTTCTCTAAAGTTTTTCGTGAAGAGAGAAAGAGGAAACTTATGCTTGGAGGGCAAGTAGGTGAGCCTTCAGCAATGGTAGTACAAGGGAAATTAGCCAATTCTAGTGAGAACTAGTCAAAGAAAGGAAGACCCAAGTGTGAACACTATTAAAAATTGGGTCACATGAAAGACAAATGCTATGCTCTTCATGGATACCCTCTGGATGATAAATCCTAAGGATAGAGAGATCACCAACCTAATGGATACACTACTACAATCCCTAGGGAAGAAAAATCAGCCTCCACCAAGTCTCCATTCAGCAAAGAACAACTTGATGCTCTTCAAAAATTGATCACTCAGACCATCCAATCTCAACTATCAGGTACCATAATTGGAATAGGTTCAATTGCTCAGAAAGGTAATATTCGCAAAGCCCTAATAGTTCATAAAGATGGATTAGATTGTTGGATTATTAACTCAAGTGCAACTGATCACATAACTGGGAATGTGAATTTGTTGGAGAGCTTTGTTCCATGTACTCAGAATTATTTTCTTAAGATTACCGATGGTTCTCACTCTAAAGTGACAGGATATGGTTCAATCTCTCTGTCAAGGGACATAACATTTAAATCTGTTCTCTTAATTCCCAATTTAGACTGCAACTTACTATCTATTAGTAAACTCACAAGTGATTTGAATTGCATCACTAAGTTCACTTCTCAAAACCATGTATTTCAAGACTTAGAATCTGGGATGATGGTTGGTAAAGCTAAGGTGTCTATAGGCCTCTATCTTCTAGAAAGTAAAGAGCACTTAAAGGGGTAACATCAATCTACCAAGTTTTTTTCTTAGAGTCTTGTTTCATCCTTCATGTTTTCTCAAAATAAAAAGTGTGATCATGTTATGGCACTACCATTTAGGTCATGCAAATTTTCCATACCTTGCAAAATTATTTCCATCATTATTTGTTAATAAAAATCCAAATTTGTTCCATTGTTAGATCTATCAACTATTGAAACATGTTTGAAATTCATATTAAAGTGTTCCTTACAAATCTTCTCAATGGTTTGCTCTTTTTCATAGTGATGTTTAGGATCCATCAAAAATAAAAAAATGGCATGTGTTCTAAATGGTTTATTCTATTTATTGATGATCATATTCAGGCCACTATGAAAGAAAAGTTTGAAGTGGGGACAATCTTTGAAAATTTCAATAATATAGTCAATACCTGGTTTAATAGTAAAATTCAAATTCTTATAACTGATAATGCCAAATAATATTTCTCCTCTCATTTAGGAAAATATCTTCTTGATCATGGAATTGTTCATTAAAGCTCTTGTGTTGAAACTGCACAACAAAATGGAGTTTCAGAAAGGAAAAACAAACACCTGTTAGAAGTTGTGAGATCTCTCATGATTGCATCAAATGTTCCAAAGTATTTTTGTGGGGAATTTGTTCTTACATCTGCTTATCTTATAAATAGAATGCAATCACAAGTTTTAAACTTCAAAATGCCGTGTAAAGTATTCCTTGAATCCTTTCCAAATTCCCACCTTATTTCCACCATTCCTTTAAAGGTATTTCAATGTTTTGCCTTTGTCCACATAAATCAACATCATAAAGATGAATTAGATCCAAAATCAAAAAATGTCTCTTCCTTGGGTATTCTCTTACATAGAAAGGGTATAAGTGCTATTGTCCACAAAAAAATAATTTTTTTTTCAATGGATGTTACCTTTTTGGAAGATCAACCCTATTACCCAAAAACTACTATTCAAGGAGAGAGTGAGCCAATTGAAGAATATCAATTTTGGGAATCCAATGTTGAAACCAAACCCACTATTGCTTGGACTCCACCTTCTCTTGTACCCTTGGTTTAGAGTCCATCAAACCCTCAAACCTCAGACACAACTCAACCTACAAAGTCTAAAGTTGAAATTGATCTAGGTGTCGTTCCTCTAAGTTCTCCCAATTTTTAGGATGAACCAAAGACAAGAAAACATCCTTTTTCGAACCATGACTCAAATCTATACTCTAAAAACCTTGAAATACTAGGTAATAGTGATGTTAATTATGATACTATTGAGTTGCTAGATGATCTTGGGTCGCCTATTGCTCTTTGAAAAGGTGTTCATTCATGCACTCATCATCCTACTTCATACTTTGTTTCTTATGAAATTTTGTCTCCAATTTTTGAGGCCTTCACAATTAATCTTGTCTCCACTATCATTCCCAATAATATTCATGAAGTCTTGAAGCATCTAAATGGAAAGTAGTTGAGAATGAGGAAATTAGAGCCCTTGAGAAGAATCGAACATGGGAAGTTACTACACTACTAGACAATAACAAAACTATAGGCTGCACATGGATTGTAATGATTAAACACAATCTTAATGGAAACATAGAAAGATACAAGGCCTAATTGGTTGCTAGAGGATTTACTCAATCATATGGGATAGATTGTCAAGAGACATTCACTTCGGTAGCCAAACTCAACACAATCAAAGTTCTTCTTTCAGTGGCTACAAATCTTGACTAGCCTCTATACCAACTTGATGTTAAGAATGCTTTTCTCAATGGATATCTTGAAGAAGAGGTCTACATGAACATGCCTCCAAGGTTTGAAAGTTTTGAAAAGCCAAAAAAATTTTGTAAACTTAAGAAGTCACTCTACGGGCTAAAACAATATCCTAGAACATGGTTTGATAGGTTTGCAAAGGCCATGAAGAAGTTTGGTTACAACCAATGCTAGGTAGATCATACCTTGTTTATTAAGGAGTCAGTTGAAGGTAAAAGGATAATTTTGATTGTTTATGTAGATGATATAGTTGTGACAGGAGACTATCAGGAAGAAATTCTTAGATTAAAGAAATATTTGGCTACAAAATTTGAAATCGAGGACTTAGGATCCCTTAAGTATTTTGTAGGGTTGGAGATTTCTTAGTCAAGAAAAGGTATTTGTGTTTCTCAACATAACTACATTTTAGACTTATTAAAGAAAATAGGAATGCTTGGTTGTAAACCTATGGAAACCCCTATGGATTCTACAAAGAAATTAGGAGCAAGTGAAGATAGCCCACCAGTTGATAAAGAGAGATATTAGCGTCTTGTGGGAAAATTAATCTATCTCTCCCACACTTGGCTAGATATAAGTTTCTCTATTAGTGTTGTAAGTTAGTTTATGAACAATCCAAGGGAAGATCATCTCGATGTAGTCTATCGCATTGTCAAATATCTCAAAATGACACTAGGAAAAGGGGTTTTATTCAAGAAAACTAATAGTAGAGATATCAACATCTACACTGATGCTAATTGGGCAAGATCTCCCACTGATAGAAGATCAACTAATGGATACTGCTCCTATGTTTGGGGGAACTTGATTACATGGCGGAGTAAGAAGCAATTGGTAGTTGCAAGGAGTAGTGTAGAAGCTAAATTTAAAGCAATGGCTCTAAGTATTTGTGAAATCATGTGGCTACAAAGGTTACTTTTAGAACTTAAACTACCTTATGGAAACTCCATGAAAGTTTATTGCGATAACCAAGTAGCTATAACCATTCATTCTCTCTCAAAATCAGCCTTTATTTACACACAAGTCAATCAATCTCAGATTTCTTATTGCCCTCTAGAGAGAGGAAACCCAAAAGAAACCCTAATTTGCATGAACCAATGAAAAGAAATTTTAAAAAGATAATACACTCTTCTAAACATGAATAAACAGAGAATAATGGAAGACTAAACACTTCAAAGCTTGAAAGTAATTGAGTCTTCCTCATCATAACAGGAGGAAATGCCAAATTTCTAATCTATCAATGCTTAGAGTTTTTGTTTATAATCATTAGGTTCAAAATTCAACTCTATAAGCAACACTGCAATAACAATAAAAATATGATTTCAAGTTGATACTAGTTTATACATCAAGTTGTAAAAACTATAGTGGAATCACCTACCTACCCCTCCATCACACCATGGAATTAATCATGATGATTTAACTTGTATATTTTTTACAATGTTATCACAGTTTAGTTTTTAAATATCATAGTAATACCAACATATCTACTGATTATGGATAAGTGCATTAATATTTTTAGCAATAACATGGGCTCAACATTGCTTGCTTATAGGAAATTAAATGGAAAGTAGAGAAAGCAAAAGACATTGATGAAGAATGTAAGCTTTTTTACAATGGGAGGAGAATGTTAAAATGAAGTAGGGAAAATGGTAGATTAAGACATGAAGGAAAATTTTGTATAAGTTACCTGAAGAGGTGATAGAATAATGAGCATTAAGATTGTCTTAGAGAAATAAGTTATTAATATCCAAAGTGTCTATGCACCTTAGGTTGGTTCAAGGGATCATGTTAAATAGACCTTCTGGGATTCTTAGGATAGGCTTATGCAACAAATAGTAGAGAATGTAGGCATCCTTATTGGAGAAGATTTCAATAGACATGTGGAAGCAACAAGAACAAGTTATAAGAGGGTTCATTAAAAACATGGCATTAGAGAGAGAAATGAGATGGGGAAGTCTATATTCAAGTTTGTGCAGACCTATGATCTTGCAATAGCCAATACTTATTCCAAAAAATAGCCTAAACACTTGATAACTTTCATGAACAAAAGAAACTCAACTCAAATGGACTATACCATGGTAAGAAAGTGAGATTTGAGAGCTTGTAAGGATTCCAAAGTCATTCCAAGTGAAATCAATACAACCAAATACAAACTTATCATGATGGATATGGCTATCAAGAGTGGTGCCAACAAAGATTCTAGGAAAGAAATGCCTCATATAAAATAATGGAATCTAAAAGAAGATAAGGCATTACAATTCAATGATAGATTGCTTATAATAGGACCTTGGGATTTGACCTTAAATGTGAAAAATAGTTGGAATCAAATGAGAAGCTATATTGAGAAGATAGGAAAGGACATCCTTGAGGTTTTGAAAAGGAATAAGTATATCTAAAAGAAAACATGGAGGTGGAAATAGGAAATGCAATAAGTGGCAACAAAGTAAGAGATAAGGAAATTTTGAAAAATACAAACTGGTGAAGTAGGGGACAAAGAAGACATTGATCAAGGCTAAAATTAGCACTTTCAATTCCTTTTATCAAAATCTATGAATTAAGGAGGGTGAAAAATAAATTTACAACATGGCCAAGACTTAAAAAAGAGGTGCAAGGGCATTAACAATATTAGTGCATCAAGGGATGAAAATATTTTGAATTCTAATAGGGAAATTTTGGAGCAAGTGAAGATATATTTTTAGGAGCTACTTAGCAACGATTTTCCTCAAGATGAAGTTTAAGATATTGAGACAAACATAGTAGTGACTAACCATATATATGTCTTTGAAGTAAAGAAAGCCTTTATAAGGATGAAAAATGGTAAAGAAATAGGGCCAAATGGTATCCTAATAGAGTTATAGAAGTTTATGGAAAATATAGGATTACCTAAAAATTTAATTCACTACTAACCAAAACAAAGGGGAAATGCCAAAGGAGACACAGTATAGTACCCATCTACAAGAACAAGGGTAACATCCAAAACTGTAGGAACTATAACACCATCAAGATTATGAGTCACACCATGAAGCCATGGGAAATAGTTACAAAACAATGTTTAAAGAAAAATCAATTATTTCTAAGAAATAGTTTGATTTTATGTTTATAAGGTCAACTATAGAAGTTATTTTCTTATTAAGCTAGTTGATGGAGTGACGTGACCAACAGAGTCACGTGGGAAGATTAACTGTTGCACGTAATATCCATATGGGTCAGGTTGCTAGTAAGGATATTGTTGCCTTGGTGATGTCATTCCCCATGATTGTGGGTTCTGCCACTATTGATATTGCCCAATCGGTTGTGGTGGAGTTCCACTAGGATAATATGTTAAGGGTTGGTGGAATTGCCTTGGGTTACCTTGAGGATAAGGTAACCTTTGGGGTGTTTGCCTTTTGTTTAATCATGGGTTCAGTGCATACCCCCCAAACTCCTGTAGATGTGAGATTATAGGGCAACATCCCTTAGGATGGTGATATTGACATATCTCACATCCACTATCATTGTCTGTTTCTGAATCCACAACCTTTTCAATGATGGCAACTTTGCCCTTACCCTTGCTATGTGCATGTTTAGCCTCTTTCTTTTTTCTTTTCTCACTACCTCTCTCTCTAGACTCCTCTAGTATTTTAAGAACAGTTTGAAATCTATTGTCTATGGAATCCCACATTTTGTCTACCTTTGCCGAAACTTCTAATGTCATCTTTTGGATAGGAAAATTTTTCCTATTCACCATCTCTTTGAGTGGTGACTCTTCTTCATCCTCACAAAATCTTACTTCCCTCTTCCGAAGGGAAGGATCTCGGTTATAATCTTCTACACTTTCTCTCTTCTGTAGCTCACCTTCTTCCTTAGCAACTTGCTCCAATAGTCTTTGAATTTGATGGGACCTAAGCTTGGATAGTCTCCCTTAGGCATAAGTCCCAAGGGTTCTTCTCGTTTCATGCCTAAGCCCATCCACGAGATGGTGTAGTTGATCCATTTACAAATAACCACGGCTAGGACAATGATGTAACAGTGCATAATATCAGGCCATGACAGCATCCAAGGGTTCATGTACTTGTTTCCAGCCTTGGATTTGCCTTTGCAAGTTAGACACTCGAGAGTACGTTCGGTACTTGTCATTAAATAGTTCTAACATAGTACTCCACGTACGAATGGATTTTAATTCTAAAGACCAGTACCAGCTTTTTGCTTCTTTAACTAGTGTCCATGGAAACAACTTAAGTTTTTGCCATTCGTTCTCTATATTTTGTAAGGCACATGCATCATGGAATGCTTGTAAGTGATTCTGAGGATCAGCGTTGTATCCCCCTTCAAATCGTGGGATATTGTTCATATCTAATCTCTTGATCCTACTATCTTTTTGGTGCCTTATTGGAATTCTAACAGCCTCAATTATGTCCAACATACTTCGAGTAGCGAGTAGGGATTCATCATGATCGTCTCATCCATGGCATCTATGATGCCTACATTGTTCCCTACTCTCCCTTATTCTATGTTGTGACTCTCTAGAGTGCCCTCGTCCCCTTTCCTAACTATTTCGTCTATGACTTCTACTTTGCCTACCTTTATCCCCATGGTATTTTTCTTTATGACCACGTCTGGATATTGAAGGAGAGGGTGAAGGAGATGATGAAGGTGAATAAGAAGGAGAACTATCACCATGACAGTGTCTGCTACCTTTTCTTCTACAGTCTCGACCCCGATCGCGATTGTGATCAGAATGTCCATCTTTATCATGAGTTTGTGTCCCTTTTTTGGACCCTTTGTGCCTATGGGTATCAGGACCTGGGTTATGAATAGTGAAATGAAGGTCCTGATAGACAACCCCTTGGCCAAAGTCAAGGAGAGGAACATCATTATGTGGCCGACTGCCTGAGGTAGGTTCACCACCCTCATTTTCGCTTAAGACATGTGGGGCATCCTAGGACCACTTACCCTTCAAAGACTTATGATGTCTCTCCTGTTACAAGTCCCTTTGATGTTGTGCCTTGGTGGGATGATATTCTCTCAAGTCATGGTCTTGCACAACGTATTCTACGTGTAAGTGCGGCATGCCAATTCGTGTGAGAGCATGAAGAAGCATGCTCGAGACTGAACGATCAGGAGGTAACACTATGTTACCTTCTAAGTCTCGCCAACACAGTTGTTCATCTTGATGGAGGATAAAGGTGAAGTCTGGTATATACTCATCAGGG
The DNA here is from genome assembly GCA_015680685.1 of Gnetum montanum. Taxonomy (NCBI): domain Eukaryota; kingdom Viridiplantae; phylum Streptophyta; class Gnetopsida; order Gnetales; family Gnetaceae; genus Gnetum; species Gnetum montanum. Next base: position 826,912 of record MNCI01010116.1, on the reverse strand, counting down.
TGAATATATACGTCATGTGTATTATGTCGCCGATTGTTTCCTGTTTCAGACCTAGGCGGTGAGGCGCTTTCGTACGAAGAGGGAGACATATTTGTTTGTTTAGCGTGTAATGTACTCTTGTTTATTATTTCCTTAATCAACCTTAAATGTTTTTTCCAATGATGTGAATGATTTCCTATGTTCTAATTAGCGCACAAACAACTAAGTCCGTGGCAATGACACTAATGATGAGTGGCAAGGTACACCTACACTCAACCATACGAATACAAGCGTTTCACACACGATCCAGTCGAATTCTAAGGACTAAGTGCCTATGCATATTTGTGGAACAAGGACGAGTTGGTTGATCATTTTCTTACCATACTTACTTGTATGTCATGATTGTATGGTTAAGTAAGTTTGAGGCATATGATTTTTATAGCTTTTATGTTTTTATGTCCTGCTGCTAATAAGGGAGGAGAGAGAGAGATAACTAAGTGACTAATTTAACTTAACTAATAATTAACTAGGCTTTAAACTAATCCTAACACTAGTATCTATTCTCACTTGTTGTACACATCTTGAACCAGTGCAACACTACTGGGATTACCAAACACCAATCGTTACTGGGTTACTAAGTGTTACACGCATGCTCAAAGTGATCGTACTATGTGTGCTAATAACAAAAATGTAAAGTGCATAAAATAAAGTAAAATAATAAAATAAAACAAATGCAAAAGAAAATGAAATAAAGGAAATGAGTACGAAAAAAAATCTCAAGTGCTACAAGGATGAATCCAAGAGCTCGTCTTTATTTCCGTACACAAGGTGTGCTCAGGTACACAATGCTGAAATAAAGATCCATCCACACTTAGACCTCCTACTGCAGGCACTTGGAAAATACTCTAACTTGACTCCTAAAAGACTTCTCTAAGAATTCCCTTGAAAACCTTCCTTCCAAGACTTCCCTTTATTGTGCGGTTAGACACTGTATTTATAGGCTTGGGAGCAACTACTCTAATAATTAGAAAAACTGCCACTCTAATTTTAGAGAAATTGCCACTCTAATAATTAGAAAAATTTCCACTCTAATAATTAGAATAAACTACTAGAGTAACCACTCTCATTAGAGCCTAAATGGTATGACAACATTCTCACCTATCTTCTCACTTAAGAGATGCCATAAGGGTTGGACCATCGGAAGAGAAAATAGTTTCTTCACCAGGTAAAACACTTCATGGAGATCAATGGACACCTCTACAAGGTGTGCATTGATGGCCTAGTTCATTGATGTGTCCCTTATTTTGATAAACTCTACATTCTCCAAGATGTTCATGAAGGTCCTTGTGGAGGATACTATGTTGGAAGATGTACAACCATTAAAATCCTAATGGTAGGGTACTTGTGGTCAACAATCTTTAGGGATGCTTACCATTACGTTCACTCTTGTGAATGATGCCAATGAGATGATGGAATGACTGTTTAAATGGAGGGACCTTAGTAATGGATTCAACCACTAGAATCCTTCAACATCTAGGGCATTGATTTAATGGGTCCTATCACACCCATGTCAAATGGAAAGGCGTATATCATAATCGCTACTGACTATTGTATAAAATGGGTAGAAGCAGCAACTGTCATCTACTATACATCTTCTACTACTACTCATTTTGTACAACAAAATGTTATAAATAGGTTTGGTGTACCACGTGCATTAATTTTTGATAATGGAACTCACTTTATAGGCACTACTTTTCGAAAGCTCATGTAACGCTTGGGGGTTGAACATAAATTCACAACACCTTACCACCCCCAAGCCAATGGTCAAGCTAAGGTTACCAATTGGGAAATCACAAGGATTCTAATAAGAATTATTAGCAAATATAGGAAAGACTAGAGCACAAAACTCAACGATGCCTTTTGGGCCTATTGCTCAACATGGAAACTTCCTATAGGCTCTTCTCCATATGAGTTTGTGTACAGAAAATTACCAACACTTGTTATTCAATCTAAGCTCCATACACTTTCAACAACCTATGACCTCAACTTTGAATTAAGTCTAGCATAAAAAGAAATACTAATGACTCTCAACTTACTAAATGAAAATTAATTAGTAGCCCTATCATCTAACGAGTTGCATAAGGCTTATAAAAAAAAGCACCATGACCTTAAAATCATAAAAGTCAAATTTCAACTAGGAGATAAGGTTCTCTACTGGAACCCCACACACGTACCTCAACGAACTGAGTTTCAAACATTGTGGGAAGGACCTTACATCATTTACAAAACTTTTTCTTCTAAGGCCATGATGATCTACAAGCCTAAGAGCCTAGACAAGAAATAGCTGGTCAACATCCAACAAATCAAACCTTTCCATGAGCATATGCTAGCTAATACAAAAAATGTCTCATCAAATGGACAACCACACTCCATATTTCGGATCTCATCCTTTCAACTTAGTCGTGGGAAATATCACCACCCATGCTAACCATGTAAGTGTCTCCTTAGGTTTTCAACTTTTTGTTTTACACATTTTTTCTTTACAACTTTTTGTTTTACACATTCTTTATTTTACGTCTTCCTGTTTTCATGTTATTAATCTTTTCTAATTTTTGTTTTACACCATGATTAGTACATTTTCTATTTCTTGAAAATTTTACACTTTCTTTTATATTTTCTTTTATTTTATTTGGATGTGATTTTCTAACTTTTTATTAATAAGTGCCAGGTACAGTGGTAATGCGTTGCTTGATGGTGGTATGTACTATTTTTTTATTTGACTACTAGTGTCTAGATTTTGACTTTAAATTTCATTACAGATGATTAGGAAATGGTTTCTTTTTCATGCAATAAGCAATAAGTCCACAACATCCATCCATATACAAACTCTATGGTTTTTCTTGTTCTAGAAATGTGTAGTCCCTTTTTCATTAATAAAACTTTAAAAAATTTGTAACTTTGGTAGTTTTCAAAATTGAAAAGGATTCAAAGGTTTGAATTGGGTGTGACTTCAAGGAAATTTATTATTATTTGTGCCTTTCTGTTTGCCTGGATGCATGTGTGTTTTCATGGATTTCTTACCATTCCATGTTGACTAATAAAAGAAAGTTGAATAAGTCTTTGCATGGTGTGGTTCTCATAAAAAAAAAGGGATGAAAATTCAAAGCACACCCCTTAGACAAGATAAATGCATACATATTTGCATGGTGTGGTTCCCATTTCAAAAGAAAAAATGATGGGAATTCAAAGCACACCCCATAGACAAAATAAATGGAAAACAAACACTAGTTATGGGACTAGAAAGACATGTTACCCATGCTTGAATTTCCCCTCTAACTAAGGCTCTTCCTCACTTCCTACTTCACTTTTCTTCTTTAATAAGGAATGGTGGTTGTTCTGTGGGAGCACTCTTATGTCTCATGGAGATGCATTGGTCTTAGAATGATAATGCGAAGTCACTGAATGAGGTTGGTTTTGGTATGGACTAATGATGGATCTTATTAAGTTATTTAACCATAAAATCCACAAGGTACTTTATGTGACCTTAATCAAGACCTCCATTCCAGTCTCTCTCATCCATTTATGCTTTTCATGTCTGACTTCACTGTTGGTTTCATGTTCTTGTTCGATGTCATGGTTTGATGTGTTGAAATTCTTAGGTAGTTTCTTCCGAGTTTTTGTACTTAGCCTTTTGTAATTATTAATCATTCATAGAGCCCATGGACTCTTTGGTTTGAAGTTATGCAAGGGCATAAAATCTTGTGCCTAATTTGGGAAGTACCCACTTGCATATCTTTTGGTTGGATTAGTTAAGTTCTTTACCCTTAGACACTCTTACAATCACATCCTTTTGTTTACCTCATCAATGACATCCAATTATGCACATCTTCATAACATTTTTTAGTAAACTTTCCTTTTTATTATTGTTAATTATTACAAACTTTCCAAATATTTTCTTATGTCAATTTTTTTCAAATTTAATGGACTGCTTATCTATTTTATCCTATTTGTTAACCTTCACGCTAATGCTCCTAAAGGAATTACTTTACCACAATCACAACCTAGCCAAGCGTAATCACTAACGAGACAAGGCATTTAACAGATATGTGTTACACATTGCATACTAATTCATGATTCTATTGTGATTACAGTGGGAAGCATGGACTGGAAGCGGGACTATCTTCACCAAGGATGATGTGGTAGTACCACATGATGAGGCCCGTTCATAATCGTTGGATCTTCTCTCTCACTCTTTAGCTACCAAGAGGCGTTGGATATTAGTTTTATCTAGGGTGTTCACTTCTCTTATCATGAACATCCAATTTTGTAAAGATTGTAACTCCATACACTTGGGCACTCAAAGTCTATTTGTTCCATCTGAGTCAGTTTGTATGTTAGTCAATAATCCCATACCTTCCCAGTATTTTTTAAGGTACTTGTTTCTCCTTTTCTTCACTCGAGGATGAGTTTTCATTCAATTGTGGGGGTATGATGAATCATGTTTTTGGAAGCTCCGATATCAGGTACCTAATATCATAGCCTTGACATTGAGTATTCGATGTTAAAGCCAGGGTGTAATGTTGGATATTCAATATCATAGGATATACGTCAGCCTATAAATATAGTGCTTGGGCTCATGATTTCGATATACTGTTTTAGTTAGAGTAGTGAAGCTCTTGTAGTTTTTTTTCTCTAGAGTTAGAATATTTTTTGATTGCTTGCAATAGGAGTGTAAGAGTGTGTGAATCTTTGTTTGAACACTGATGTACCTAAGCGTACTAGTGTGATGGGAATAAAAACGAACCCTTTTGATAATTCTTGCAGCACTGAGAATATATTAATGTTTCCTTTAATGCACTTTACTTTCATGCACTTTACTTTAATGCATTTGAATTAAGTAATTAATTTCCAATTGTTAATGAACACAAGGATGACCATTTCGAGCATACATATAGTGCTTGGTAACCCAACAACGCTTAACGTTTGGTAGCCCAACAACACTATCTAAATAAGAGACAACTTTCCTGTTTTAGGTAGTTAGTTCTTAGTTCCTTACCCAAACTCTTGTAGTTTTTCCTTCTTAGAGTTAAAATTATTTCCCAGTGTATGCTCGCAGTGTGGTGATTGTAATTGTATGGCATCCTTATTCGAGTGTGACATACTTGGACACACACATGACCAACAATAAAGATTGAGATTACTTCATCATTGCAACATTCACTTAGTTTAATTAATTAATTATTTAATTGTTGTTTACTACTTTCTTAGTTAATATCTTCTCATCCTAAACTCATGTTAAACACAGAATGAGTATGACTTGATCATGAACATTTAAGTGTGACTACTTGGTAATCCAGTAGCGTACCTAGGATCTGCGCTTGTTAATCCCAGTGGTAGTCGTGCACGAGGTCCAAGATGTGTACGGATGATTGAGGGATGGATGCTCATCACACTTAGGCTAGCTTAGATTCTCTCTCACCCTCTCTCTTACCTTAGTTAATATTATTTTCCATTGTCTCCAGAGTATTTGTATAGAAACACATCATACACCTCACTCTGGACTAAACCATACGTGACAAGCTAATACTAGTCCAGGTGGAAAGACAGCGAACTATGACCTAAGAATAACTTTCTAGGTACCACAACTAGCCTGTATGCGAAGTTCAATTGGATTGTGTGTGAAACACTCATATTCGTATGGTTGAGTGTAGGGGTACCTCGCCACTCATCATTGGCGCCGTTTTCAGGGACAGTTCTAGTTATCTAGGTTAGTTATATCATACAAGGTCATTGTATAGGAATTAATGATATATCTTTTAGGAAGAAATAATTACAAAAAGGTCACATATAAATTCACACACAATTGCACAACCATGCCTCTCCTACAAGACTATGATAATGCCATACCTAGTGAGGAAATTCATTGGAGAATTGATGAATTATATGACAATGAAGATTGGAGTACACAATCTGAGGTGGGGATTTCTTATAAACATAAATGAAGGCAACATTGTCCCAACACATGAAATCATAACTTACTCAATGATGATGGACCCCCGCTGGCCACTACAAGCCTAACACAAATACAAGAGGCTGTTCAAATCTCCCGTAGGCATCGTAAAGAGAGTTGTTTACCCAGGCTCGATTTAAACAACTTCCCTAATTTTTCAGGAGGCTATGACTTAGATCTGCAACAACATTTACAAGCCTTCTACGATGCCTATACATGGAACAACATTGATAACGGTTGGCAAAAGCTCAAGCTCTTTCCTATGACACTTGTTGGCCAAGCAAAAGTATGGTATAGATCATTAAAACCAAATTCAATACGACGTTGGCCAATAATGGTAGAACTCTTTAGTGAAAGATATCAAATCTACGTGAGTGTCAACCTTGAGGAAACAAATCCAAGAGTGGAAATAAGCATAACATGAACCCTTGGACATGGCCTTAGAAAGATATTATGCATTGCTAAATAACTGTCCATGCCATGAGTTCTTCGAGGAAAGGCTAATGTACCATATCATTGATGGGCTTCGTGATGAAACAAGAGAGACCCTAGGAAGGTATGCCCAAGGACAACTATACGAACTATGAACCCATCAATTACAAGAGCTTATTAAGTAGGTAGCAAAAGAGGAAAGAGAAATGGCTAAATGGATGAGTGTTGAAAAACATCAATAGGACCACAATCTCAACTTAACAAAGGTCCATGATCATAAAAAGGAGAAATCAACCTATCACAAGGGGAAGGAACCATCTTTCCCAATACAACAATCATTGGAGGAAGTTGAGGAAAAGATTAATAAGATGTTGGAATCGAAAGATAAAAAGTGTGAAGAATATATCAATATTATTGGGGATACAATTTTGACAACCCGAGAAGTAGGACAAAATATTATTAGACAATCGGAAAGAAGGGATGAAGAAAATAAGAGCTCAACTGCCAATTGTACATATGAATGCAACATTTGCCTGTACGATCACCCCAAGGGCCAATGCCCAATCTTGTTACATTTATATGAGCATTGGGGAAGCATGTTACACCTAGAGTTCGTACAGAGATACTGTGTTTGATCACAGTGGTAACAATCCTAGTCGTGGGGGAAGCCATCCCTAAACTAGAGACACCCTTCGTATCATCCAAATCCACATGCTTATCTAGTTCAACATCCTGTTTCCCAAATTGGGTCAACATACTCTATCTCATCACATTATTATTCTCCTCAATACTATCAACCCATGTCCTCAACATTCTCATCCTTTCCCTTCTTCTACATCGCCACCAACTGTTCCTAAAGTGTCTGCACCATAGCAACAACCCACGAATGCTACTTGTGCTACTATTTCCAACAGTAGTGAGATACCTCCTCAACATCAAAAGAGTCCCTTCTTTAAACATGACCATAGGAAGGGACAACACAATTCCAAGGCCACTACATTCTCCAACTTAACACAAGCCCAACACTGTGGTGCATCCTTCTCTTCAAACCCAATGCCTCGTGTTACTTCATCAGGGCCACCAACTCATACTCCAACAACCATATGGCCCAATGAATACAGCCATGGAGGGTGACATCCTGATCCTTGCATACCATCTTATGATCCCAAATATCATAGTGGGTCAACTCTTTATCCAGAAACCACATCTCATAAATTTCCCCACTATGCTTACTATAATCAAGTGTGTGGAGCCCAATGGGGCAAGTATGATCGAGTCCCAATATTTCCAACATACAAGGATCCTCATCTTTCATCTATTAATCCTTGCCATCCTCAACCGTTTAGTTATGGGGGATATCCCCCATTTTAATAGCAAGCAGGATTAATAAATACTTTTCATTTTCTTTAATTTTACAGCTTTTTGTTTTCCAATTTTTCATTTTTCAATTTCTTGTTTTATCTTTTTGTCTTTTTGTCTCTTTACATTTTTATAAGTAATCTCATCTATGAATAAAACATTCATGTGGCTCGTTGGTTGAGGTGTGTTCTATGTTATCGAGTCTCGAGTGATCAATTATTTGGATAGTGAGCCCATTACACCCACTCATCCATTCTACAAATAAGAGGTTCTGTTCAAGGGTACAGTGATATTCTTGACATCCTTGAAACTTAAAATTAATTTTGTGTTCATTGTACCTGGAATGAAGAAGGATGGATCAAGAGGAAATGATTAGGGTGTGACATCAAGGGGACTTGTGGATTCTCTTTGGTGACGTCTGTGGGAGTTATCATGCAATGTGGTTGTACTAAGATCCTTGTAGATCTAACGAAAAATGGGAGTAAGAGTAATCAAAAGGGCACTAAAAAATACAATTTTTTCTAGGGGGTTCCACTGGAAAGGAATGCACCCATGCCTGAAGGTTGGCAGCTTCTCTAGATTCAGCAATCGAAAAAAAAAAAGAGAAAGAAGAAAAGCAAAAGAAAAGAAAAGTAGAAAAAGGAAGTGCCACAAAGCAAAAATCACTCCTTCCTTGAACCAAATGTCAAGTGATTGTATGCCTTGCTGCTTTAGTACTCTCATAGTCACTCATCATGGGATAAACCAATGCGGTATCACTGATTAGAGGAATGGACTTGGTCCTGATCTTGGAACAATGAGTCAATGACACCTTAATCATGCTTTACACACAAGATTCACTATGCCCTAGGTCAATTACCTCATGTCCCAATCTCTACAATCCCTTCTATAGTCTATCTCACCTTGTTGTTCATGTAATTGTAGCTCGTGTCTCGTATAGCGTAGAATTCTTACCTCATTCTGGTGACATTTACATGTGTGTGTTTTGTGGAATCAATGTGGATTACATTTAACCCTTCGAGTTCCCACTAACACTTTTAAGTGTGGTTACGCAAGGTCATTAAAGGTTGGAACCTACTTTTGGGAGGACCCACTTGCGTAATTTTTGTAATTTGCACTCATGACCCATCTTCCACATGCCATTTATTACCCTTAGCATATTGCCAACGATTTTCTTTCCCTTATTACTATCCCTCTAATTCAACATTCCTATGAACCATCACATAGCCTTTTTCTCCCATCCGAGGTCCTTATTGATAAATTCCACACCATCATAATTATTTGTGCCTTTCGAACTAATTGAATTACCCTAGAACCCCTTAACAATCGCCTAATGTCCTAAGTTTACAATGTTAATTTCAAAAAATCTTAAAAATTTGGTACATTCTCTAAGTGCCCTAACTTCGATGAAAATATATATATGTGACCCCCTTGTGCTAATCAACATCATTTGCAACTGTTCACGTAGGGGAAGTTTTTCAAATTTCTCTCTACGACTCGCGATTGCGTGTCCCTTGCTTTCATATCCATAACTCGCTTGCTGGTACTTCGATTTTTATTCCATTTAAACCTACTTGAACTCGAAGTGTTCAGCTTAGTTGTGGGGAGGGGCACACACCGAATAGCGCATAAATTTTTCTAAATTCTTCATCGCCCAAAGGACATTATTAAGGGTAATTAGTTATAAAATTAAGGATAAATGTGCCAAAAACAATTTCATTCCCCTAGTTATACCAGGAAAGTATATTTGGAAGCCACCTAAGCAAGGAGGATCAAACACTATAAATCTTTCAAGAACATTTTTCTTCTAATAATTAATGTCACACGGAAATAAAGCAAATTCATTAAGGCAAGCAGTAAGGTATAACCTAACTTGGGTAACAACCTTACTAACGATTGGCCCCGCGTGATTGCAGATGACCCCGAAATGTGGACAACAGGAAGGTCCTGCTCAAGGTGCAAGCAAACGACCTAGGAGAGGCAAAGAACAAGTCCTTACTAGAAAACATGGAGAGTAGAAGGAACAATCATTTAGCATTCATCAAGAATACCTTGCTACTATACTATCCAAGTAGGTAGAAGGAGGAGCTGCTGCAGCGCCTGAACAGGGACAACATCTCACGTTTCCCTAGGATTGTGTTTAGGCTATCCACAAAAGGTCCACATTCACTATGGTGATTGTGGAATTAAATTTTGAATCTTTCGCAGAGCTTGCTCCTGTGGCTATTAGGGATCACCTCAAAGGGTCCCCCCTATGGCCTATCCTCTCTGAAAGCAATGCCTGGTACTTAGGGGAAACATACCAATTTTGTCACAACAAAGAAGAAGCCACCACGGTTAACATTTGTGGTGTGACTATTGATTTCTATATTTAAGCCATTTCAGAAGTATTAAACCTTTTGAATACAGAGCCAAAGGTTGCTTAGAACTAGCTAGACACCTTTAGAACCGAGCAACTTAATAAACTATTGATAGAGAATAAAAGGGTGGCAAAAGAAAAAGAGAAGGCTAATTGGGATGCCTCTATGGCACAAGTGCAAACTTACATGCACGCCAAGGCACTCAAGGCCTTACAAGAGGATAAAATCCAGGCCATACTTCAATGCCATCAAATCCCAAGACCTGGAGCACAAGAAAAGGGAAAGACACCTATGGAGGAGCCTCTGCCATTCCATCAATTTTGTAGCAATAGGATTTTCTTTTATATTCTTTGTGTTATGTCTTAATTTTTCTTCAATTCCACACTACGACATGAACCCATTCTCACCAGTCAATAATCCCATACCTATCCACTATGTAATCAATGGAGCTTGTTCTCTCTGTAACTCGAGGATGAGTTTTCATTTAGTCGTGGGGGCATGATGAGTCATGAATTTGCTAGCTATGATATCGCTACCATGATATCACAGCCGTGATATTGTAGCAGCTGTGATATTGCATCTGTGATATCACAGCCTTGCAGCGATAACATGTATGCGATATCGCATCTGCCCTTGCGATATCGCATATGCAATATCGCAGCCTACCATAATGTCTATAAATAAGAGGCATATTTCCCTATTTTAGGCAGTTATTTCTTAGTTCCTTACCCAAACTCTTGTAGTTTTTCCTTCTTAAAGTTAGAACTATTTCCCAGTGTATGCCTGCAGTGTGGTGATTGTAATTGTACAGAATCCTTATTCGAGTGTGATGTACTTGGATACGCACATGACCAGCAATAAAGATTGAGATTACTTCATCATTGCAGCATTCACTTAGTTTAATTAATTAATTATTTAATTGTTGTTTAGTACTTTCTTAGTTAATTTATTCTCACCCTAAACTCCTGTTAAACACAGAATGAGTACAACTTGATCACGAGCATTTAAGTGTGACTACTTGGTAACCCAATAGCGTACCTAGGATCTGGGCTTGGTAATCCCAATGGTAGTCGTGCACGAGGTCCAAGATGTGTACAGATGATTGAGGGGTGAATGCTCATTGCACTTAGGCTAGCTTAGATTCTCTCTCACCCTCTCTCTTACCTTAGTTAATATTATTTTCCATTGTCTCTAGGAGTAGCATTAGTATAGAAATACATCATACACCTCACTCTAGACTAAACCATATGTGACAAGCTAATACTAGTCCATGTGGGAAGACAACGAACTGCGACCTAAGAATAACTATTTAGGTACCACAACTAGCCCGTCTATAGAGTTTGACCGGATTGTGCGTGAAACACTCATATTCGTATGGTTGAGTGTAGGGATACCTCGCCACTCATCACCAACAACGCTTAACGTTTGGTAGTCCAACAACACTATATGTGTTTAAGATGTGTCCAGGAAAGTGGGATAGGTACTTGTGTTAGGCTAGCTAGGCAATGATGAATTGGATCTTAAATTACTCTACCCTTCATTCTTGTTGTAGGAAATTAAACTTAGAAAACATAAAACAATAAAAATCATGTATCTCAATTACACTTAAACTGTACCCTTGAGCTCCACAAGTGTAGCAGGAGTCTAAGAGTGTGCGAATCTTTGTTTGAATACTGATGTACCTGAGCGTAGTAGTGTGATGGGAATAAAAATGAACCCTTTTGATAATCCTTGTAGCATTGAGAATATATTAATGTTTCCTTTAATGCACTTTACTTTCATGCACTTTACTTTAATGCATTTGAATTAAGCAATTAATTTCCAATTGTTAATGAACATAAAGATTACCACTTCGAGCATACATATAGTGCTTGGTAACCCAACAACACTTAACGTTTAGTAGCCCAACAATACTATATGTGTTCAAGATGTGTCCAGGAAGGTGGGACAGGTACTTGTGTTAGGCTAGCTAGGTAGTGAATGAATTGGATCTTAAATTACTCTACCCTTCATTCTTGTTGTAGGTGATTAAACTTAGAAAACATAAAATGATAAAAATCATGTATCTCAATTACACTTAAATCGTACCCTTGAGCTCCAAAAGTCTAGTTGGGAAGACAACAAATGTTCTCAACACCCATTTCACTTTGTAGAGGAACTAGTGCACTAGAGAAATATAGGTCCATGGAATTTGACGAGATCGTGTGTATGCCTTAGTGATTTGTATGGTAGGGGTACCTCGCCACTCATTAATGGCTAATTGCTGGAATTTTATAATCAATTAATTATTTTATATTTTATATCATTCTAATGTTTTTGAAATAATGTAAGAATATTGTAAAAAGGCATGGTAAATATTTAATTAGGATTTATTCTAGTTGTTATCTTATTTTTATCTTTGAACATTGGGAATCCAATCCTGGATGATTCAAGTTAATTCTAGTATTTGTTGGCAACATAAACCCATGAACATATCTACTTATGGACCATTTAAACCCTTTTGTAAATACATGTGATTCAATCTTGGAATTCCTTGTCATTCTTGAAATTGCCCAACCTTGAATATGTGCCATTAAATACTTGGCAACATTAGTTCTCTTGGCATCAATTATGCATTGCTCTCTCTTTCTTCTTCTCTTACTTGTGGCTATATGTGATGGATCTCTTCAAGATTTTTAGATCTAAACCTATTATTGCTTGGTGAAGCTCTACTCCCAGTTGATCTTTCAAGGTAAAGGAAATGTTCTTTGTTTCATATTTTTTCTTAATCTCAATCCTCTTTAAAGCTACCTACTTAATTATTATTATTCTTTCATTCTAACCCTTGTCTGCTATTCTAATTTATGCACTTCACTATGGTTGGCATTGATGTTACCTATTATTCCAATTGTTACCACCATTATTACATGCTATTACTATGGTTATTACCACTGTTACTTATTGTTACAATAGTTACTATCACTCTTACTAGTTGTTACTATTTTCATTATCTATTATTACTATGGTGACCATCACTATTACATATCATTACTATGGTTACCACTACCATTACCAGTCATTACCCATCATTACAGGTACATTATGACACTTAAGGCTCATCAAATTTTGGAAGTTCAATATGTAATTACCTTAGATGATGATAGCTAGTTGACATTCTAGACGTCTATGTATATGTTTTTAGTGTTTAAGATCTAGGAAAAAGAGATTACTAATGTGGAATAAGTAGGTCTTACCATGGTAAAGTTGACTTTGAAGTTGGCTCATCAACCTAGTTGCATGATACTTGGCTGGTCTTGTCATGGTAAAGTGAATTTAGAGATTTTGTGAACCTAGTGACTTGCAACCAACATCAAGAAACCTAATGTGATAGTGGAGGCTAGGATTGAAGAAAGCTATAGGGTTGATACTTGCTATAACATAACTCACTAATTGGACATTCATGAAGGTTGGCCTAGATAGATGACATTTCAACCAAATAGTTATTGATGGCTAGTTAAGTTAGTATTAGCCTTGTAGTCATTCCAATGTCTAATGTTGGAAACTCACACGAAATATCACTACTTTAGGCTTGCCATAGCTTTGTGGTGATCAGTACATTAATAATAAATATTAATGGTATTTGATTAATAGATAAGTTTACTATGTTGATTAACAAATTTGTTGATTAGTTTTGTTGTTGGTTCTAATAATGTGCTTTGCAGCATGAGCATCATGTCAGGTTACACCAAGTTGACTTCCTCTACTATGAAGTTGTTTTGATACATTTTGCATGTGTTTTATGTAGATTTTGCTGAAGAGACTTGAATGGAATTTGTAGGTGATAATGCAGATACTAAATCAAAGTGCGTAGCAGAAGCATTGATGATTAAGTAATGCATTGCAAATAAAGAATTCAAACATTGTTGTATTTTTAGAGCTATGTTATGGATTTATAAAATGGCCCATGTGGTTATCTACTTCTAACTTTGTGCATTAATGATTTGTACTTAAAATGTTGATGTAATCTTATATGTATTTTGTTAAGTATTTAGTTCTTTATGATTTATTCAAGTATGCTTATTGGATTATAAGGTTTCATACTTGGTGCATTAAAGTCCTCAATGCTTAATTTTAAATTTTAAGTATTGCATATAAAATATATGGATTTCTAAGTAATTAATTCATGTCTCGTAAGTAATTGTATGAATTTATCTATGGTTAATTTCAAGATGTGATAGAGCCCATTAAAAAAAGATTGCTACATTACTCTTATAGGAAAGCTACCAAAAGGAAGACTAAAAAAGACATGGGAAGAAATGATTGGAGATGATCAAAAGAAATTGCATATGAACAAAGATCTAGTGTTTTATAGAGGTGAATGGTAGAAAGGAACTCATGTAGTTGATCCCATTTTGTTGGGACAAGGCTAGGATTATGATGATGATGATGAAAATTTAATTTTAGAGCAAAACTAGAGTTAAGCAAAGTTGTGCACTTTCTCCAACTCTTTTTTGTATCTGTATTGATGAAATGTAAAAATGATTATGCAATGGGCAAGATAGTCATGCTATCAAAATTGGATCCCAGGTAGTGAATCTTCTTTTTTATAGATGATGCTATAGAAAGAACACAAAATATGTTGCAAATTCTAGAAAATTATTGTCACCCATCTAGTCTTTAATTAAATGTGGATGAAACTAAATTAGTGATTTGGAGTACAAAAAAATACCAATTATAACTTTCATTTTAGAGGTACCATTGTGCAAATAGTAGATTCTTTTAAATATTTGGGTCTCATTTATATAAAAAATTACAAGCGGGAGAAGTACATCAAAACAAGAATAGCAAGAGGTTTCAAGGCTCTGTATGCTTTCAAAAGCAAGTGTAAGAATTTAGTACTTTGGTCTTGGAAGGTTAGAAAAAAAAAATTTTATACTATCATCTATCCTATTATATTATTTGGATGTGTTGTTTGGTAACTTGGACTCGATGCTAAACTTTGGAAAGATATTGAAAGAGTGCAAAAAACTTTTCTTCTCAATGAGTTAAAGGTGAAGATGTAAGCACATTACTCAATGTTATTATGTAAATGTGAATTATTATCTTTAGAAGCAAAGCCTTATGCCAATTTATTATATACACTCATAGTTTGTAGATCTCAAAGTAAGACAAATTCTCTAAAATAGTTCTTGAGGATTCACAAGACCATAGTTAATTTTTTCAAGGAATACAATGGTTGAGAAAATGAAATATTTCTTATGAGGAAGTAAAACAAAATCCTAAGCATATTTGCTAGTTAGTTAAGCATAAGGTTTTAACACAGTTATGGTCTAATGTAGAAGGCAATAAACAATTTTATTTACATCACATGAGATGTTTAATAGTTCACTCATAGATGTAATAAACTTGCTTAGTTATATATTTATAATATATATCTATAATTTGGCCAAGGAAATCTTGCAAAAACTAAGTTAAATTTTAGTTCATCTATTGGATTAAAATTTATCCAAGTTGCCATTTTACCAAATTAGATCTATTCCATAACAATTTTGGGTTGTGATTAAATGATGAAAAGGACACCTAATTCCATGTTTGGTAATAAATCTTATGTTGTAAAATATTTCTAAATTTTTATGGATTTTTGTTTTCCATGCATGCTCTCCTTGCCCTTTTGAATTTCATTCCTTATGCATTACAATATGTAAACTTAAACATAGAAACCGTGGATTCACTTGGAGCAAAAATGTTTGCATAATGGATGGAATATTCTATAGTGATACTAATAGGCTTTCCTTGGAATGTTATGAATGGAATATTATTTAGCATTATTTATCTATGACTAATAGTTGGCCTCTTGGCCAAACCTAGATGTAGAAACTCACTATCTCTCAATTGCTATTCCAATAAAGTGTTGGAGTGCTATTAGCAAGCTTTGCTTAAGTTCACATCATCTTAGAATTAAAAATTAAAGATAAATTCAACTCCCTTGAGAAGAGCATACCTATAGTCGATGCATGTCAAATGCCCTTGAGAATGAGTTGTGTGTGTGTGTGTGTGTGTTTTTTTTTTCTTTTTTCTTTTTTTGTTTTTGGTATCGTGACTACCCATTTGAGACAACATTATAATGTTGTAGCAAAAAACTTATATGATTTATTTTTATTGTTGGCATTGATGCTTAGTCAATTTGTAGAGTTTGTAGTTATTTTTCATGAAAATGTAATATCTATCCAATATATCATATGGGTCTTCAGACATAATAAAGCTTTAGTTTCAGTTTCATAAAGAAATATAATGATACCTCAAGTATGACTAGAATTAGAAACCTACTATCTACAAATCTTTGTTAGATAATGAACTAATCACTTAAGCCACCTCTTATTGGACAAGGGGTAAATATAGTTAAATAACTTTGAATTCTAGTAACATTGTATCGTCTTCTTGCTTTCCCACCCCAACAAAAAATAAAAAAGAAATAGATATATTTACTATTCATCTATCTAATCACTTTCTTACATTCTATTTCTAATCTCACATATTTGGGATACTTATATTTATCACTACTGATATATATTTAAATGAATTACAACTTTTAAATAAAGCATCAAACTCAAGGATGGGTGTTGGAACCCTGAAATCATTGTACTATAGGTACAACCTAAGATATATAGTCCAATTAGAACTTTATAACTCAACATTACCCACTAGAATCAAATCCATGACTTGGAGCTTTTAATTCAAGAGTCTTACCACTAGGCTAACACATCATTGTTCACATAGTAATATGAGAGATTTAGATGGTTGTCTTACAAAGGACATAAAGCTTATATGTTAACACTATTAAATCCTCTTCTTCAAGAACTAATCTACTTGCATATAAAAATCTATTCTTCACAAATAAACAATGAAGTGCCTAGTGATAAGACTCTTAATTTGGAAATTCCAGATTATGAGTTTAATTTTGGTGAGCAATATTGAGTTATGAATATGGTTAAAAAAAATATCTTGGTTCCAACAACTCCCAAAATCAAGCTAATAAAATTTTGGAATACATTAAAATAAAAGGATTTTACCTTACATGGTAGTTAAATTACAAAGTAAACAAAAAGTTTGAGATTGAATAATAAATGCAACGCTATTTAAATCAATCTATCTATGTTCTTGTATCATTACTCCAACAATGTCCCTTTCATTTTTCCAAATACAACTCCACCAAAGTACCTAACAAAAATTTTACTTGAGGTTTATTTAATCTTGAAAAATATTTTCTTAAAGTAAAGTGAGATACAAAGCTACCTCGGCATTATACTTTATTAAAGAAAAGCAATAAATAAAAAAAAGCTATATTAAAATTATAATACGTGTGTAACTATTTCCATCTAGAAAAACAAACAAAAGGTAACTAACTGATGAAGTGCTATATAGTCGATGTGTCAACTATGCCACGTATACGAGGCCCTGTATACACAGCCACGTCAACGCGGGCCCGTCGACGTAGCCTTCCTAGGTCGATGTGGCCCCGTTTATGCAGCCACCTATCCCGGCCTATAAATAAGAGGGCCTTTCGCCTCATTTAGGCATCTTTTCAGTTAGTTGTAGCGAAGCTCTTGTAGTTTGTTCCTGCATGAAATAGAATATTTTCCCAAGTGCATGCTCACAGTGTGATGCTTGTAATTGTACGACACCTTTATTTGTGTGATATACTTGGACGTGCACATGACTGGAAATAAAGATCGAGATTACTTCATCATTGCAGCATTCACTTAGTTTTAATTGTTTAACTATTATTGTTAATTGTTATTGTCATTTATTATTTTCTTAGTTAATATTTCTTTATCATCATTTACTATTTCTGTTGTTAAATGTGGAATGAGTACGACTTAATCACGAGCATTTAAGTGTGACTACTTGGTAACCCAGTAGTGTACCTAGGATCTACGCTTGGTAATCCTAGTAGTAGTCGTGCATGAGGTCCAAGATGTGTACAGATGATTAAGGAACGAATGCTCATCGCACTTAGGTTAGCTTAGACTTGATTTTCTATTACTCATTAGTTTAATCAAGATTATTTTCCATTGTCTCTAGGAGTAGCACTAATTTAGGATCACATCATACGCCTCACTCTGGACTAAACCATACGTGACAAAGCAAATACTAGTCTAAGTGGGAAGACAACGAACTGCGATCAATGTGTAACTATCTAGATACCACAACTAGCC
>MNCI01010116.1:764143-808423 GCA_015680685.1 Gnetum montanum | reverse complement strand
ATTGGAGTACACAACCCGAGGTGGGGGTTTCTTATAAACATAAACGAAGACAACATTGTCCCAATGCACGAAAGCATAACTTACCCAATGATGATGAAACCCTACTAGCCACTACAAGATTAACGAAAATACAAGAGGCTGTTTGAATAGCCCACAAGCATCGTAAGGAAAGTTGTCTACCTGTGCTTGATTTAAACAACTTTTCCAAGTTTTCAGGGGGCTATGATTTAGATTCGCAACAACATTTACAAGCCTTCTACGATGCCTGTACATGGAACAATATTGATAATGGGTGGAAAAAACTTAAGCTCTTTCCTTTGACACTCGTTGACCAAGCAAAAGTATGGTATAGGTCATTAAAGCCAAAATCAATTCGACGTTGGCCGACAATGGTAGAACTTTTCAACGAAAGATATCAAACCTATGCAAGAGTGTCAGCCTTGAGGAGACAAATCCAAGAATGGAAACAAGCACAACATGAACCCTTGGACATGGCCTTAGAAAGATATTATGCAATGTTAAACAACTGCCCAGGCCATGGGTTCTCTGAGGAAAGGCTAATGTACCATATCATAGATGGGCTCCGTAATGAAACAATGGAGACCCTAGGGATGTATGCCCAAGGTCAACTATATGAGCTATGAACCCATCAACTCTAAGAGCTTATTAAGCAGATAGCAAAAGAAGAAGGAAAAATAACCAACTGGGAGAATGTTGAAAGTTCTCAACAAGACCAAAATCTCAACTTAACAAGGGTCCATGATCATGAAGAGGAGAAATCAACTCACTTCAAGGAGGTGGAATCATCTTTGCCAATCCTGCAATCACTAGATGAAATTGAGGCAAAGATTAATAAGATAATGGACTGGGTACATGAAATATGTGGAGAATATGCCAACATTATTAGAGGAAAAACTATGCCAAATCAAGAAACAGGATAGGACACCATGTGACAATCGAAACAAAGGGTAGAAGAGAATAGGGATAAGAACTCAACTGCCAATCATACGTATCAATGTAATATTTGCTTCTACAATCATCCCAAAGGTCAATGTCCAATCTTGTCACATTTACATGAGCATTGGGGAGGAATGTTACATCTAGAGTTCATACAAAAATACTGTGTCCAACCATAGTGGCAAAAACCTCAGTCGTGGGGGAGGCCACCACTAACTGGACCATACCCTTCGTATCTTGTAGCATCAAATGCTTATTATGTTCAACACCCTATTTCTCCAACAAGATCAGCATCCTCTACCTCACCTCACTGTTATCATTCTCCCAAATACTTTCCACCCATGTCCTCTCCAACAAGATCACCACCTCATTTGCCTTAAACTTCTCCTCAACCTTAATATTCTCACACTTCACCCCCTTCTACATCACCGCCAGCTATGCTAGAAGATTTTGCACCATAGCACCAACCCACAAATGTTACTTGTGCTACTACTATCAACAGCATTGGAGGTCCTTCACAACATTGAAGGTGTCCCTTCTTTAGATGTGACCGTCAAAAGGGACACCACAATTTAGAAACCACTGCATCTGCCAACTCAGCACAAATCCAACACTGTGGTACATCTTCCCCTTTGAACCCAATGCCTCATGTTACCTTATCAAGGCCACCACTCAATACTCCAACAACCATGGGGCCCAATGAATATTGCCACATGGGGAGACATGTTGATCCTTGCATACCATCTTATGGTCACAAGTATCATAGTGGGTCAACTCGTTATCCAGAAACTACATTGTATAAATTGCCCCACTATGCTTACTATAATCAAGTGTGTGAACCCCGATGGGGTAAATATGACCCAGTCCCAATATTTCCAACATGCAAGGATCCTCATCTTCCATTTATTAATCGTCTCCATGATCAACCGTTTAGTTATGGGGGATATCCCCCATTTTACTAACAAGCGGGATTAATAAATATATTTCATTTTCTTTAATTTTACACTTTTTGTTTTCCAGTTTTTCATTTTTCAATTTCTTGTTTTATCTTTTTGTCTTTTTACGTTTTTATAAGTAATCTCATCTATGAATAAAACACTCATGTGGATCGTTGGTTGAGGTGTGTTCTATGTTATTGAGTCTTGAGTGATTAATTATTTGGACAATGAGCCCATTACACCCACTCATCCATTCTACAAATAAGAGGTTCTATTCGAGGGTGCAATGATATTCTTAACATTCTTGAAACTTAAAATTAATTTTGTGTTCATTGTGCCTAGAGTGAAGAATGATGGACCAAGAGGGAATGATTAGGGTGTGACATCAAGGGGACTTGTGGATTCTCTTTGGTGACATCTGTGGGAGTTATCATGCAACATGGTTGTATTAAGATCCTTGTAGATCTAACAAAAATGGGAGTAAGAGTATTAAAGGCATCCAGAAAAGAGAGAGAGAGAGAGAGAGAGAGAGAGGGAGAAGAAAGTGTGCCAAAGTAGCCAAACAAAAAGTATGCCACAAAGAAGTTCCAAGTCACTCCTCCCTTGCACAAAATGCCAAGTGATCGTGTGCCTTGCTGTCATGGTGCTCTTATGGTTGTCCATCATTAGATGAAATGATGCAATCTCACTGATCAGAGGAATGGACTTGGTCCTAATCTTGGAACAACGAGTTAATGACATCTTAATCATGCTTTACACAGGATTCATTGTGCCTTGAGTCAGTTACCTCATGTCCCAATCTCTACAATCCCTTCTCCGATTCCTTCCATCTCGTTGTTCATGTATTTGTGACTCGTGTCTTGTATAGCATTGAATTTATACCTCATCACAGTGGTATCGACATGTGTGTGTGTTGTTGCATCGGTATAGATTACATTTAACCCTGCTAGTGCCTACGGACATTTTAAGGTGTGGTTACGCAAGGGCATATAGGTTGGAACTTGCTTTGGGGAGGACCCACTTGCGTGACTTTTGTAATTTATACTTGTTGCACACCACCACATCATCTTATACCCTCTGAGTATTTCATTGCCAAATTTATTCTTTCCTTTGTCATTATTTTATCAAACATTCCTCAAAACCAGGCCTGACATTAAACTTTTAGGGCAACTTCCTTGAAAAATTTCTAACTCTGAAATCACACTAAGTAAAGAATGAAGCATTTATTAACGGCAATGAGTAAGGTATGAAATCATTGAACTTTTTCAATAACCTTACTAACAATTGATCTTTGTGTGATCATAGATGGCCCTTAAAAGAAGATAACAAGGAGGACCTTCTCAAGGTGCAACCGAATGACCTGGGAGAGGCAGAGGCTAAGGACCTCATGCAGAACATGCAGAGCAGAAGGCAATCATTTAGCATCCATCATGAAACTCCTGTTGCTGTATAATCTATCCAAGCAAAGGGAGGAGAGGTTAGGGCCCAAGCCTATGAAGAGGAACGACGACTATTTGCGGCATGGCATGTCAAGGCCAATTAAGTGTTCCCGCAGCTGCTGTGTCCATGAAAAGTACCGACTTCATCAAACATTGTAACATCAGCATGGACGGCTCATAGTCCTCAAATAGAAGAGGAGAAAACGTTAGGTGCTTCTTCAATGGTATAAATCTCAGAAGCCTGATGCACAGGACAAAGGAAAGGCACCCATGGAGGAGCCACCACTACCAAGAACCTCATGAGTTCCACAAATTTTGTCATTTTGTGTCTGTGTCCCAATTTTAATTCTCCACTGCGGCATGAATAAATTTTTAGTCAGTCAATAATCCCATACCTATCCACTGTGTATTCAATTGAGCTTGTTCTGCACCTTCTTTGACTCGAGGACAAGTTTTTACTCAGTTGTGGGGGTATGATGAAGTGCTATATAGTCGATGCGTCGACTAGGCCGCGTATACAGGGCCTCATATATGTGGCCACATCAATGTGGGCCCGTCGACGTAGCCTTCCTGCATTGACATGGCCCCGTTTATGTAGCCGCCTATCCCAACCTATAAATAAGAGAGCCTTCTGCCTCATTTAGGCGTCTTTTCAGTTAGTTGTAGCAAAGCTCTTGTAGTTTGTTCCTGCAGGAGATAGAATATTTTCTCAAGTGCATGCCTGCAGTGTGATGCTCGTAATTGTACGACACCTTTATTCGAGTGTGACATACTTGGAGGCACACATGACCGGAAAATAAAGATCGAGATTACTTCATCATTGCAACATTCACTTAGTTTTAATTGTTTAATTATTATTGTTAATTGGTATTGTCATTTATTGTTTTCTTAGTTAATATTTTTTTATCATCATTTACTATTTCTGTTGTTAAATGCGAAATGAGTACGACTTAATCACGAGCATTTAAGTATGACTACTTGGTAACCCAGTAGCGTACCTAGGATCTGCACTTGGTAACCCCAATAGTAGTCGTGCACGAGGTCCAAGATGTGTACAGATGATTAAGGAACAGATGCTCATCGCACTTAGGTTAGCTTAGACTTCATTTCCTATTACTCATTAGTTTAATCAAGATTATTTTCCATTGTCTCTAGGAGTAGCACTAATTTAGGATCACATCATACGCCTCACTCTGGACTAAACCATACGTGACAAAGCAAATACTAGTCCAGGTGGGAAGATAGCGAACTGCGATCAACGTGTAACTATCTAGACAACTAGCCTGTCCACAGAGTTCGACCGGATCATGCGTGAACGCTCGTATTCATATGGTTGAGTGTAGGGGTACCTCGCCGCTCATCACCAACATTTGTGCCTATGGACTTTATGTAACAAATTGGATACCCATGTGTATTAAAATGAAGTGTTAGCCTTTTGCTAAGGCTCTTGATTTAGTAACTCCAAGCTATGGGTTCTAATTTTGGGGTGTTGGAACCTAAAATAAGTGAAACATAGATACACCCTAAGATATATAGTTCAATTAGAACTTTATACAACTTAGCATTGCCCACAAAAATCGAACCCATGACCTAGAGCTTCCTAATTAAATGTCTTATGACTAGGCTAACACCTCATTGTTAGAGGTTCTAATTTGACTATCTCTTGGAGGTAAATATTGGTTTAAAAATTTATTTTAGATTTAAGGAAAAAAGACTCACATGTATTAAAATAATGAATTATGATTGTTAAATTTGATAAAACACCATTTTGAGATGTGAAGTATGTTTTTGGCATGTTTTATCCTAACAATACAAACCAAAATTATGGAAGAGATCTCATTTACCTTGCAACTGTATTTTTGCATGAAAGCTTGAGGCAGATGTTTCAATGTGAGGCAAACAAAGGTGCAAAGAATTGACAAAGAGAGGTGCAAAAGCACAGGAAAGTAGGAAAAGACCCAAAAAAATATACGAATAGTTAGAATTATTTTCCAGCAACTTGCTGGTTATACTTGTATCTTTCTATAAAACCCCCACACACGCCCCAACCAGACCACCACCCCCCGAAAAAAATTAATAAAAAATAAAATTGAACCAATATTTAAACCTGCGACTCAAGTCCGCTGGCCTCAAAAAGCGAAACGGATTACTCATATACACACACATATATAAATTATTGGTAAGAGATCTTCTACATAAGTTCTAGTGGAATAGTTTCCGTTCCAACAATTAGATTTCTTTTGTATGTTTAACTAAACCAAACCTAAACTCAAAGTTCATTTGTTTAGATTCTTGGACCATACTAGGACCATATCAGTTTCAGAAGTAAAGATCTTTAATTTTGATTTCTGTTCATGATAAAATAAAATAATTACAAATAACTTTTAACACTACAAATTTTAAAAAAGCAATGCCCAATTATTTTTTAAAAATAAGAAAAGCATGAGTAAAAAAAGATACCGGTTTTATGTTATAAATTCTTCACGTAGAATTATACTCTCACAAAAAACTGGGAAAAAGTCCTCGCTGTTTTTCGTCTGCAGAAATCGTCGCTGTTCTGCATCTACAGAATATTTTGAATTATGAGATCTACCTTGAAACAGAGCACAGAAATGGAGGATTCGGAAGAGAAAATTATGAGATCAACCTTGAAACAGAGCATAGAAATGGAAGATTCAGCTGAGAAATTAGAAGAAACCGTTCACTGTAATGAACTTGTGGCAAGTATAACACCTAAAGCAGTGCTACCTCAGGATATGGGTTTACAGCCCTTGAGTGGCTGTATTGTGGTATCTTTAACAAGAAATTTTCTGGGAAATTTACAGTACCATTGGGATGCACAGAAACTAGATTACGATTATTTTTATTTAGAAAATAATACCAAGATATGCCTCATGGCAAAGCATCTTTACATTGTTCCCAATAATCCGATTTTCTTTCCAATTACATGCCCTGCTTTCTCTGATCCATCTTCCCCTTTGAACAAAGCTGCACACCTTGTCCATGTAGCCCCGGCTGAAACTTTCTCATGGATCTTCAACATTCCTAATCCAATTCCATTTCACTTAGTTTCAGCTCAGTATCCTAATTATGGGTTTCGTTATGTAAGATCACTTGCAAACCAGATTGGTCCTAACAGTAGTCAAGAGCTCTCAAATTACATGAATGATATCTGTATTGACCCTATTCCAATGATATACAGCAATGATTATTGTTATCCAAGGAGATTTGTTCCTACTGAGTCTCACTATGAACATGCTCGGTTTTTTATTATGAAGAGTGACTCTGTAGACAATGTTATTAGAGCTATTCATTATGGATTCTGGTCCAGCACTATCCATGGCAACAAAAAGCTGAATCAAGCATTCAAAGATGCTCAAGCTATCGCTCTCAGGACCAAAAAGCCATGCCCTGTTTTCTTATTCTTCTGTGTCAGAAGAAGATTTGAATTTTGTGGGTTGGCTAGCATGGTAGGACAAGTGGATTTCAACTTGAGTTTAGGATGGCATGACAGAGATTGGAGAGGAGGATTTCCTGTGGCTTGGCACATGGTCAAGAATGTGTCCAACCACTTATTTGATAATATTGTTATTGATACAGGAGATAACATCATGATGTCTGTATGCCATACAAGAGATTGCCAAGAAATCCCGTACTCTCAGGGCATGGATATGCTGAGGATCTTTGCTTCATATGTTGCAGATTGCTCCTTTCTCTATCCAAAGCTACGTTCCAGGAGTCCTGCCTCTGAGCCGCACCACAAAAAGAGAACGGATTCAAGGGTGGAGTCACTGGACAATTCAGAAAGTGGATGTCAAGGTGATAATGGTTTTCGTTGTGTTGAAATTTGTTCTGCTGGAAAAAGCTTTTCTGATAATGTTGAAATTTGTTTTGTTGCAGAGAGTTTTGTTTCCACGGAGGACCCTAGCGTCAACAGCGAAACAGAACAAAATCATGAATTTCAAACTGCCGAGGGAAACGATTCACAGGAGAATCAGACAGGAAATGAAGTTGTTGAGAGTTGAATACACCGTTTTCAGAGCTGCTCAGAGTTCATAGAAAGATTTTGCAGAGACTCGCTAAAATTTCTCTTAAAGCAGAACCTCCTGTTGTCGGAAACCTTAGGGTATTTTTATGCTTTGAAAGCCTCACTCTAAACTGAAATTGA
This sequence comes from Gnetum montanum, assembly GCA_015680685.1. Lineage (NCBI taxonomy): Eukaryota > Viridiplantae > Streptophyta > Gnetopsida > Gnetales > Gnetaceae > Gnetum > Gnetum montanum. The sequence continues at coordinate 800,921 of MNCI01010116.1, read as the reverse complement.
ATCTGTAACCTTGCATTGAAACATGTCATAGTTTTGAATTATTCCAATAAAAATAATTTTGAATTAGTTAAGCACTTCCGTTTTTCCTATTTCGTTTGGGTACGTTTCATATTGGTTTCCTGATCGCATGGATCGGTAACTTAATTGGTAATTAACTTTGTTAGAGAAAGCTGAAGACTTTATTTAAATAGAAAATCAGGGGAAAAGAGGGGAGGTATAACTGGTCTTTGGGTTGTCTTTCCGAAGCAAATCTCTTTAATATCTCTTTAATTAGAACAACCGATCACTGTCGGGTTAGAATTAAGTGAAGGGTGACCATTTCCTTCTTATTTGGCATCCTCTTACTCTTGTTACTATTTCTAATCTAAAACTCTATCCTGACTCGAATTATGAGTTCGGGTACTAAATACATCAATGTACTAGGTCAAACCCCACTATAATTACTTGTCCTTTATTGAAAGGGAAATTGAAATCAAATATTTTGTTATTATTATTTATTATGCTAGTGATGGTGGGTTAGGTGGTTAGATCATTATATTTAAAACTCTATGAAGAAGTGATTATTAAAATTCTAAATAGATAAGAAATTTCAATTTTAGAGCAAAATTGGAATTAAGCAAGGTTGTCCACTTTCTCCAACTCTCTTTGGTATCTTTATTAATGAAATGCAGAAATGGTTGTACAATGGTCAAGATAGTCATGCTATCAAAATTGGGTCCTAAGTAGTAAATCTTCTTTTATATGTAGATAATGTTGCCTTGATCTCCACACCTATAGAAAGTATACAAAATATGTTGCAAATTTTAGAAAATTATTATTGCTCATGTGGTCTTTAAGTAAATATGGATAAAACCAAATTAATGATCTGGGTACAAGAAATACTTGTTACAACTTCTATTTTGGAGGTACCAATGTGTAAATAGTTGATGAAGCGTCATGGTTGGCTGCATCGACGAGATGTCGTTGATGCAACATCATCGACGTGATCCCATTGACGTGGGGTTTCACCTGTTGACATGTACCTGTCAACGAGGTCCCATGTTTATGGCATCAAGCCTCACAGTTGTAGCGAAGTTCTTGCAGTTTTGTCATTTAGAAGTTACAATATTTTCTAAGTGCCCATAGTAGGAGTTAAAGAGTGTACGGATTTTTATTCGAGCACTGTTGTACTTGAAAACTGCAGTGTGTGCAACAATAAAGACGAGCTTTCTGATAAACCTTGTAGCACTTTGAAATAGATTAATTGTTTCTTTTATGCATTTAATATTTTAAGCAATTTCCTTTAATGTTTTAAGTAATTAATTAATTAAGTGAGATTAAATAGTGATTAAGTAAAACACATAAGTACAACTACTTTGAGCATATGCTTGGCACTTGGTAATCCTAGTGACGCTTAACGTGTGGTAACCTAGTAACATTAAACGTGTTCAAGATGTGTACGACAAGTGGGAACGGATGCTTATGATAGGATTAGTTAAGTATTAGCTAGTTATTAGATCAGTTAAATAGTTAGACAATTTATTACTCTATTCTTTATTCATAGCAACTTAAATCATAAAAAGATAAAAATGTTAAAAATCATATGCCTCAGTTATACTTAATCATACCCTTGTACTCACAAGTGTAATTGGTAAGACAACAATTGCAATGGTTAGTTTCACCTCCTAGAGACTAGTGTACTTAGAAGGCTAGAAGTCCTTGGAATTCAACTAGATCATGCATGAATTTTTTGTGATTCATATGGTTGGGCGTAGGGCATGCTTGTTGCCCATCATTGGTGTCGTTGCTGGGGACTTGTAGTTTGCTACGTGCGTTCTCTAGGACTTAGTGAAAATTATTTAAGATCATTGGAACAAACTCTAAAGTCGTAATCATTTGAATAATAATGATAATTATAATTAAAGAACACTGTTATTTTTCTTCTAAGTGAAAATGTCTTCTTTGCATAGGCATGATGAATCGAAACCATCAGTCCCCCAAGAATTCAAAGTGGTGTATACTCATCTAGATGAGTTTATGCTTGATTTCACCTTCATCTTGCACTAGGATGAATAGTTGCAGTGGAGAGACATGAAGGGCAACATTGTGTTACCACTTGACTGATCTATTTCTGGGCTATTGCTTCAAACTCTTAAGAGGTTGGGCATCCAGAATCTTCATAAGGAATACTTTATGTAGGATAATGACTATTGGGACTACCGTCCCACTGAAACACAACGTAAAAGAGATCGACACTAGGAGAAGCACCATGAAGCTATGAAGGGAAAATGGTTCACTAACCCCTTATTCCTACTAAACTAATAAGACAATGAGGATCCTTCCTCTAGGGGTTCTCAACATGAAGGGTCTCCATCCCTTAACTCTAGTGAAGGGGGCTTGAACCTGAACTTACAATCCACTATCAACAATCTTGGTTTAAGCAAAGGTGGAAGTCAAGGCAAGGACTTGGGCAAGCATCATGATGACGATAAATCGTATAATCATGGCCATGACAAGTGAAGAGGAAGTGGCAAACACCACAATGGTGGAAATCCTCCTCCCTCTTTGCCCTCTTCATTTGTAGCTTCTTCTTCTTCCTCCTCTAAATTAGACTGAAACCCTAGAGGGCAAAACTATGATGGACAAACAATGGGACAACAATGATTGTAGGTCCTATCATGAATGAAGGGGTAGCAAAGAACATCATAGGCATCATCGAACTCATGATGATGAAGAACCTTTACTTGCAACTTGAAGCATGCTAAACATCATAGAGGTAGTTAGAATTTCAACCAGGCATGTGAAAGATAGCAAAATCAAGAGGTTGGATATGAACAATATTTTTTAGATTTGAGGGGGGTGTATAACTCAGATCCACAAACCCATCTTCAAGCCTTTCAATGATTTCTATGCCTTGCAGAACATTGAACATGACTGGAAAAAACTTAAGTTTTTTTCTAGAACACTCACAAAAGAAGAAAAAAGTTGGTACCACTTTTTGGAGTCAAAATTAATTCATAGATGGAGTATGATGCTTGATCTGTTTAATGAAAAATATCAGGCATACTCCAGAGTGTCCAACTTGAGAAAGAAAATCCAAGGTTGACGATAAGGAACATATGAACCCTTGGATGTAGTCATGGGCAAGTATTATTCCCTTTTGCACAGATGTCTTGGCCATGGTTATTCTCAGTAGCTTTTCCATATCATAGATGGGCTCTAATTAGAAGCAAGGAGAACTCTTGGGGTCTATGTCCAAGGGAGATTGTTAGAACTTCGATCCCATCAAATCCAAAGGCTGATTGAGTAGGTTGTAAAAGAAGAAGGTGAATTGAGGAAATGAGAAAGTGTTGAAGAATATAACTAAGACCCTTCCATCATAAACAATTCTATGATAGTGAGGGGGAGGCATCACTTGATGAAGTGGTGCAGTGAAAAACCTTGTCGATTCAAAAGTCTATTTTTGAAATTTCGGCTAAGGTGGACAAAATGTAGGAATCTTTGGATGAAAAATTCCAAATTGCTTTGAAAATTATAGAGGAATCCAAAGAGCAAGGTAGTGATCATGATTGCATCAGAAGAAAGGAAGCTAAACATGCCTATGAAAGGGGTAAGGGCAAAGCTGCTACAATAGAAGAGGTTGTGGAGTCAAAATCAGATGGCGATGGTGGATGTGACATCTACTAATATGAACATCCTAAGGGATATTGTATCACATTTATAAGAGTTTGGAATGTATGCTTTGAGTCCTAGGCTGGCAAGGAGGCAAACATCTAGAAGATTGCTTTATCCTCAAGGCAATTCCATGCAGTTCCACCAACAACCAGCTTATTATCCAAGTGGAGCTCTAGCACAACCATATGAGCAATATCATTAGTGGTAGCACCCACAATCATGGGGGATGCCACCATCAAGGTAGCAGTACCCTTACAGGTAGCTAGATCCATATGGGTACTATGTTCAACAACCCATGTCTCCACATGACTCTTCCAGTCATGTTTCTTTTTAGCATCACTACTACCCTTTGGAGTATTACAGAGCTTATTCTCCATCTCCTAGAGGGAAATCCCCATTTCATCAACATCCTTCCTATCCTTTAGCACATGTCCCTCCTCCCTCAACCCAATTCCATCCTACTTCAACCATGCAGGGCAAGATTCCCGTGTAGCCATAGCAACGTAATGCTACTAGGACTGTTAACTTATAACTGGTTCCTCTGTCAAGTGGTTTGAAACCTAGACCTAGAAAAAGACCATTCTTCTAAATTAATAGCCTTAAAAAGTCCTCATCAACTCATGTGGCTGGTCGTAATGTGTTTCCTTCATCCTATACATCTATTCCTTTCAAGAACCCTTCAAACCAAATGCCTTACAAGATCCACACAGTTATGTTAATCCATGTTGTATCTAATTGGATCAAGGCTGGTAACCTTCTTAGAAAAAGGGCTAATCTTGGAAGTCCCTTCATCTACTTATAGATTACTAGAAACAAGTCATGCAAGGCTCTTCTTGATTCAAGTTCTGGTGTCAACCTAATTTCTCAAGAAATGTACAAAGCCTGGAACCTACCTGCTCTTAAGAAGAGCAACATTCATTTAGAATTGGTAGATCATCCCATCACTGTTCCCTTGGAACTAGTGGAGGATATTATAACTACTATCTATGGGTGGTCCTATCCTGCCAATTTTTTGGTGATCAAGGTTGACAATTGTATGGGGCACTTCCCAATCATTATGGAAAGGGCTTGGTTGAGCACTGTTGATATGCGAATGGACATCAAAGATCTTTTCTTAGAATTTCTAAGAAAAATACATACATAAATATCAAGAAGAAAAGAGTTCTATGCATCCCATACAACAATACAGGGTGCAACTATGTGTAGAAATTATGATCTATTAAAAGCACATTAATAAAAGCATGTAGATAGTGTGCAAAACAATTTGAAATTGAAAAGTACCTATAGACAGCAGCCACAAAGTAGGAGGGCACCTAGTGGTTGACAGTTGATCCTGAAATTTGCACATTTTACATGGAACCAACTAAGAGCCTAACATGTGCCTATGTTGAAGGCATGATTGAACTGGAGCAAGTTCATTGCCAACTCTCCGATGATGAACCTAATGACACTTATTGGGAAGAGTTGGAAATCCTTTAAAGTTCTAAATAGGAGCCCTTAGAGTTGACAGCTCTACTTGTCGGTATGGAGTATTCATTTTTGAAAAATGGCAAGCTAGTGATAATCAATGCCAACCTTGCTTCTAAACAGAAAGAGAAGCTACTGAACATGGTTAGAAAATGGTCAACAGCCTTGCTTGGTCATATCCTGAACTCACTAGGATCAATCCTAGGATATGCTAACATGACATCTATATTGATTCTTCCATCAAGCTAAAGAGGTAGCCACAATGACAACTAAATTCCAAACTGGAGTAGATCGTCAAAGAGGAAATTGAACAACTCCTCAAGGTGGGGTTCATTTATCTAATTACAAATAGCGATTGGGTTAGCCCACTTGTGATTGTGCCAAAGAAAGTTGACAACTGGAGGGTGTGTATTGATTTCAGGCTATTGAACATGGCAATGTTTAAAGATCATTTTCTATTACCATTTGTGGACCAGGTGTTGGATACTATTTCCAAGCATTGTTTTTACAACTTTCTAGATGGTTATAGTGGCTATAACCAAATTTAGATTGTAGTAGAAGATTACGCCAAAATAACATTCACAAGTTCCTAGGGGACTTTTACATATCAAAAGATGACATTTGGTCTATGCAATGCCCATGCAACATTCCAACACCTTGTCCTTAGCATTTTTAGTAGCAAATTGGTAGTAGGGTGAAAGTCTTCATAGATGACTTCTCCACCTATGGCACTACATTTGAGAAGGCCCTAGAATGTCTTGAGCAAGTGCTTAAAAGATGTGTGGAGGCCAATTTTCAGCTCAATTAGCAAAAGAGCCATCTCTGGTCTAGGAGGGCATTTTGTTGGAAAATAAAATCTTACAAGCAAGGATTGAGGTGGAGCCTAAAAAAATTAGGGTCATATAAGGAATAACCTACCAATTGAAAATCATTAAAGATGTCTGGTCATTCCTTAGACACATTGGCTACTATTGGCGATTCATAGAGAATTTATCTAAGATCATTAAACCATTGGTCAAGCTCACAAAGAAAGATGCTCCATTCATATGGATTGGGGAATGTGAAAAAGCACTCTATCATCTAAAGAAGAAGCTCATAGAAATTCCAATTTTACAAGCACTTGACTGGTTTCATCCATTTCACATCATGATAGATGCATTGAACTATGCCTTGGGAGCTATGCTTATGTAGTTGGAAAATAAAAAATGTTCTTATTATATTCATTGTTCAAGTCAAAGCATTGTGGGTGCATAGCTTAACTACACCACAATGGAGAAAGAGCTAATGGCAGTGGTATATGCTTTGGAGAAGTTCAAGTATAATGTGCTTGGATATAAGGTGTTTGTACAAATTGATCATAGTATCATGTGCTTCCTAATGAACAAGCTGATGATGAGCCCTTATGTCATATGGTGGCTAATGATCTTATAGGAGTTCGATCTTACAATGGTAGATTGAAAGGGAACTAGAAACGTGGTTGTTGACCACAAGTCTTAGTTACAATGGAATAATAAAGAGGAGGAGAGCCTGCTCTCTAATCAATTTCCTGATAAACTCCTCTTTGTCGATGCAATAAATGAACAAGTGCCCACTGAACTAAACCAATATGATGACATCTTTACTTATCTTCTCACTTAGGAGATGCCACAAGGCTTGGATCATTGGAAGAAACAACCATTTCTTCATTAGGCCAAACACTTTATGAATATTAATGGACACCTTTAAAAGGTGTGCGTCAATGGCTTGGTTTGTTGGTGTGTCCCTAATGTTGATCAACTACACATTCTTCAAGATGCTCATGAGGGTCCTTGTGGGGGCCACTATGTAGGGAGATGCATAGCCATTAAGATCCTGATAGTAAGGTATTATTAGCCAACAATCTTTTGGGATGTCCACCAATTCATCTACTCTTATAAATGCTATCAACGAGATGGTGGGATGACCACTCAAATGGAGGAACCTTAGTAGTGGATCCAACCATTGGAACTCTTTGATATCTAGGGCATAGACTTCATGGGTCCCATCATGCCCATGTTAAATGCAAAGGTGTACATAATAGTCATTGTTGACTATTGTACAAAATGGGAAGAAGTAGCAGTCGTCATTGACTATACATCTTCCATTGCTACTTGGTTTGTACAATAGAATGTTGTAAATAGGTTTGGAATGCTACATGCATTGATTTTTGACAATGGAACCTATTTTACATGCATTTCTTTTTACAAGCTCATGCAATGCTTAAGGGTTGAACATAAATTAACAACACCTTACCACCCCCAAGCCAATGGTCAAGTTGAGGTTACCAATAGAGAGATCTCAAAAATCCTAACAAGAACAATTAGTAAATATAGGAGAGACTGGAGTACAAAACTCAACGATGCCCTTTGGGCCTACTGCACCACATAGAAACTCCCTATAGGCTACTCTCCCTCTAAGCTAGTGTATGGGACATTGCCAACCCTTCCAATTCAATCTGTGTTATGTACACTTTCAAAAGCCTATGACCTTGATCTTGACCTTAGCCTATCATAGAAAAAAAGATTAATCAACCTTAATGTGCTAGATGAGAATAGATTGGTGGTCCTATCCTTGAATGAAGTGCCCAAAGCATTCAACAAAACATGTCATGATCTTAGAATAAGGAAAGTAAAATTTCAACTTGGAGACAAGGTCCTTTACTAAAACCCCACACATGTACCTCAAAAGATCAAGTTCCAAACATTATGAAAAGGACCTTATATCATTTATGAAACATTTTCTTCTGGGGCCATGTTAATATACAAACTTGAGAGCCCAAATAAAAAACAATTGGTTAACACACAACAAGTCAAACCTTTCCATGAGCCTAAGCAAGCCAGTGTAAGCAACGCCTCATCAAATGGATATGTGTGCTCAATTTTTTGAATCTCCTTCTTTCAACTTAGTCATGGGGGAGATGGCCATCTGTGCTAACCAATCAAAGTGGCTCCTTATTTTTTTTACCTTTCTATTTTACACTTTGTTGTTTTTACACTTTTTTGTTTTACACTTTCTTTGTTTTTACACTTTGTTATCTATCCAATTTTTTTTTTACAACATCATTAGTACGTTTTAACTTTCTTAAATATTTTACAATTTTTTTTATATTTTACTTTATTTTGATGTAAAGTTTTCTTATTGTTTTCTAATAAAAGTGCTTTGTTGCCAATAGGACACAATGACATTTTAGTTGTTTGCTAGTGATGATTTGTACCTAATATTTTTGATTGCTATTGTCTGGTTTCTATTTTTAAATTTTGATGACTAATGACTAAGACAAAGTTTCTATTTCATGGAATAGGTAGTGAGTCCATAAGTAAGTTTCTATTTCCTGGTGTTGGAAATATGAGGTTCCTTTTCATTAATGAAAATTTAATGAAGTTGTGACCTTGGTAGTTTTTAAAATTGGGAAGGATTTAAATGGTTTGAAAAGGGTATGGCTTCAAGGGGTCTCAATACTCTTTATGCCTTTCTTATTAGTTGAGTGCAATTTTATTTTCATGGATTTCTTACTGTTCTATGTTGACCAATAACAGGAAGCTAATAAGTTTTTGCATGGTGTGGTTCCCATCCAAAAATCCATAAAAACATAAAAATCAAAAAAAAATGATAGAAATTCAAAGCACATCCCTTAGACAAAATAACAGGTTATAAGCATTAGTTATGGGACTAGAAAGACATGTTACCCATGCTTGAAGGTCCCCTTTAACTAAGGTCCTCTCTCACTTATTACACCTCTTTTCTTCTCAATTAAGGAATGGTGATTGATCTATGGGAGCATTCTTGTGTCTCAAGGGAGTGGATTGGTCTTAGAGTGATGATGCAAAGTCACTGAAAGTGGTTGGTTTTGATCTGAACTAAGGATGGACTTTATTGGGTCATTTAACCATAGAATCCACAAAGAACTTCATGTGACCATGATTAAGAACTTCATTCCACTTTCACCCTCATCCATTAATCCTTTCAATAACTCACCTCACTGCTAGTTCCTGTGTTCTTGTTCAATGTCTTAGTTGATGTGTTGAAATTCTTAGGTAGATTCTTCTAGATTTGGTCCTTAACTTTTCATAACCATTAATCAATTTTGGGCTCATGGACTCTTTAGTTGAGGTTATGCAAGGGCAAAAAGCACATGTGCTTGCTATGGGAAGGACCCACTTACATATCTCTTGGATTGGTTTATTAAGTCCCTTATCCTTAGGAATTTTTACAGTCAAATCTTTCTTGCACCCCATTGATGCATCCAACTACACATTTCTTAAGGCATTTTCTTTAATAAATTTCATTCTCTCAATCATTTCTCCAATTTTCATGAATTATGAATTATGAATTTCATTATGTTCATAGCTTTTCTGGCTCTCTATGGACACCAATTTCATAAGAAAACTATTTGTATTTTTCAAGGGATACCTGTCGATGGAGTCCATGCGTAAATGGAACTTCGTATACAAGATCCTGTTGATGGAGTCCATGCGTAAATGGAACTTTTTATACAAGATCTTGTCAATGTAGGGTCCACTTGCCTATATACAGGTGACCACACTTAACGATTTTTCACATTTGCTCGTAAACGAGGGGGAGTTTTTCAATTTTTTAGAGCCAAGAACCTTCCAACAACAATAACTTCCTAATCATTTGGCTGATTCACTCCATTCTTCAACCATCTAGCTATTGTAGGTAATCTCTTCATTATGGGGACCACAAACCTTAAGCTTTTGATGAAAAAGTTTTTAGAAAAATTTCTAATTGCCATAAAGGTTTAACAAAGAAATCAACATTAAAACATCAATTTATAAGAGTTAAACCCTTTTAACAAGCTTTGATAACATTCAAAGTTGAAAATTATTAAAATAATAATAAAATAATCAATCTACCATGGTAATAACAAGCTTAAGTGTAACTATCCAATGAGACAAGATACCAAAAATGTTATAAGTTACAAATTGAATGCTAATCCTTGGCTATGTTTTGACCATAGATGGCACCTAAGGGAAAGCACATGTAGGAAGGAGGACTTTTCTAACCAAGGGATAAATAACCAAGAATGGGAAAGGACCAAGAATAGCCCCATGAGCAAGCAAAGATCCATGCCACAAGACCTCTTTAGGAGGAGCTTGAAGTGAAATCTATCTAACAGATTCCTGAAGAAGCAGTCACAATAGAAAAGTCTCATTGAGATGAGGCACCTGAACCCAGACCAAATCTTGAGGCTACCTTGACAGAAGCCTGCCTCATGTAGATCAAAAATAAGGAGGTTTAGAAATCTATGCTCCAAGAGTTAAACTTTGGACCTTTCTTGGAGTTTGCACCTCCAAAAGTTAAGACTCACTTGTAGAACTCTTCCATGTGGTCCATAATCACTTCTAGTGGGGAATGGTGCATGGGAAAGACATACTTGTTCTAGAATAATTAGCAAGCTAGTTCAATGATCAAGATCAAGGACATCTTAGTGTCCTACTTGGTGAAAGCCATTGAAGAGGGTCTCAAGTTATTAGAAATAAGGACAAACCTTGGTAAAATCCCCATGTAGGTAGATCCTGGTGTTAAGAAGGAATGGACACAACGGCGTTATGAAGTTGATCATAAGAAGTTTGATGCACTAACCATGGCAAAACATGCATATTTCAAAATTGTGAAGTTCCACCTCAATCCAATGGTGAGGCCAAGCAACATCATAGCCTTTTCTGCTCGTGTGTGTGCCACTCTAAGTGGTAGATTCCATGTCAACCTTCCATAGCTGATCTATCTTGAGATAGCAAAGTGATTTAAAGAAAATAAACATGGAACTAAGGCACACCATTTTCCATGTCTCATTTAGAAATTATGCAAGAGGGGAGGCATAACATGCTATACAAATGATGCTATTTGACCTGCTTCATCTACTTCTTGAACAGAGGTGATGAAGGACAAGGTACCTACCAAAATCATTCAAGAAGAGGAGCAGTAACCACCACCTCCACCACTCACTCATGAAAGAATGCCAGATTCTTGTGCTACCCTTGAGCACATGCATGAGATTTGAGAGTACCTATTGTGAGAGTAGGAGCAGTAAGTAGGAATGAGTGGTTGTGATTCATCTATGTATCATCTAGCAATGAGTTACCTCAATGAAGTGTCTTAAACTATCAACTAGATGAAAGGAGTTAGGCCAATTTTATTAGCCCAAAGAATGCAATTACCCACAAGATCAAATCTTAACACCTAAGAGATAATGGTATCTCTTTCACAATAATGGAAATTCCCAAAAATCTCTAGGAATGCAACTACTTTTTCAGTGTGTTTGGAGGAGGATGAGGGGGCAATTTTCTTGGTGATGTAGCATCATGGGTAGGTGACAATAGTAGAGGTGGTCACTAACAAAATCACCAAAGCATTAAACACACATGTAGCATCTAAAAGAGATGTTTCTACACTTAGAGATGTATAGATATTTGCAAGAATAATCAGTCGTAGAGTGAGTGTAGCCCAACATGAGGAGTTGCTAGAGCAACTAGGTAATTGATTCTGGATGTTTTTAACCTTTCAGATAATATCACCACTACCTAGTCATAGTTGCTTGAGGCAAAGGGTAGGTGTATCATATTGGAGGGGTAGCTCAAAATGGCCAAAACTAAAAATCAATGCTTGGTCATGGAGGTTGCTGAAATTAGAGCCTACCTCTCTGATCCCACCATACTCAGCCAAGCAATCATAAGAGATGAAGCTTTTCAACAACTTTAGTAGAAACTTAGAGAGGTAGAGTTTGCAAATAAGTTGATGGTCTTTGATTAGTCCTTAGTAGATGAAGTGACCTACAACATGTAGAAGGACTTGGATCATACTTGCTAGGAGAACAAGCACCTGACTATAGAAATCCACTACCTATGCAATATTGATGCACAAAAATGAAAACTGTAAGATTTTATCCATCAACAGTAGGAGTAGCTAGCTAGAGTGAATAATGAATTAAGGATACTAGTAGAAAAAAATAGAAATCTATCTATGAAGGAAGTCTGAGCTCTTCCCCAAAAATCTACAATAGAGATAGCCTTTTGGAAAAATGAGGCTCTCAAATTTGAGAGAGTCAAAAATTGCTAAAGAGATTAGGTTGGTCTACAAAAAGAAATTAATGAAAAACACATCCAGATGGTGAAGGCAAAAGTCAATGAGGCCCTTTAGCAGCTCAAGGAAGGAGGTGATGTCTAGTAGCCTATCTTTGATGGGCTCAATGACTATAATAAAGCAGAGATTCACATGAAAGAGCTGCAAATCGAGGAGATGATAGAGTACACGAAGCTTTCCAATCTCTGTTATGCAAACCTAGTGATGCTAATTACTAGAAGGTCATTGTTAGAGTTGAAGAAATAAGTGGCTAGCTTGTAATTATTGTATGAGGTAGAGTCAAAAACCCATAAGGAGACCAAACAAAAGCTTGAGATTGTCAATGCCAAATTCAAGGTTCTTAAGGTAAGATTCACTGATCAATGATCAACTACTGAGAACTTGGACAAGAGGATGAATGGCTACTAGGAGCTGCAGAATGTAGTCAAGGCATTTGATGTTGAAAGAAAATGTTTATTACTTGGTCTGTCAACATTAAGGAGCTATTTCTAGTAATGCCTTGTCCCTAGGATGTTCCTACTCTGGCCCACATTCAAGATGCTACATGTACCATGAATGATCCTAGGGGAAATGAGGAGAAGATAAAGTAGTCATTGAGGATTCGCAAGACCATGCTAGCATGTTCAAAGAATGCAATGGTTGAGAAAATGGAATGTCTTGGAAGGGCATGCACTAAAAGCTTGAACATATTTGCCAACTAGTTAAGAAAAAGGTTTTAACATATTATGTGAAAGTGATTTATTACCTTTTAAAGCATAAGCCTTGTGCTAATTCATTACATACACTTATAGCTTGTATATCTTAACCTAAGATAAAGTCTTTAAAGTAGTTCTTCAGGATTTGCAAAACCATGGCTAGCATGTTCAAGAAATGCAAGGGTTGAGAAAATGGAATATGTCTTGGTAGGGCATGCACCAAAATCCTAAACATATTTGCCAACTAGTTAAGTATAAGGTTTTAACATTACATTACATCTAATAAACTAGATGTAGAGGCTTACTATCTCTCAAATGCTATTCCAATCAAGTATGAGAATGTTATGAATAAGCTTTGGTTAAGTTCTCATCATCTTAGAATTGAAAGTGGAAGATAGATTCAACTTCCTTAAAAAGAGTGCATTTGTATGTTGTGTAAGTCAAGAGCCCTAGAAGATATGTTACATATATCTCTTACTTATGCTATGACTACATATTTAAGATAGTGTTATAATGTCACTACAAAAAACTTGTATAATTTTTTTTTTGCTACCATCATTGATGCTTAGTCGATTTATAAAGTTATCTTTATTTTTCAAGAAAATGTAATATTTGTCCAATAGGTCCTATGAGTCTTTGAATGTTATAAAATTACAAAAAATATAATAATGTCTTTATTATGACTTGAAGCAACAATCTCTTTAAAAGTAATGTAAATAATACAAATTTCATGAAAACAATTCAATGATGACTTTCTTCCAAATTCCTTTCATAAAGCAAAAGCCATTTATCATTTTTTAGATCTTAATAAAAATTCAAACCTAGCTCAAAGACATAACCAACATGCACATACTTATCATTTTACCACAAAATATCTTGCATTTCTCTATAAAGAAAAGTTGCATTAAAGAAATTTGAATGAAGAAATTTCATGAATGTATAAGCCAACCATTGACATTGATGAGTCGTCATTGGTTGGCTACATTGATTAGGCCTCTCCCGTCAACACAGTGTCTATTCATTGGCTAAATATGTGCCTACCAGCCACATTTATGGCAATCTAGATTTTAGTAGTAGCAAAGCTCTTACATTTTTTTCTATTCGAAAGTTAGAATTTTTTTCCCTTGAGTGCTCGTAGCATGAGTTATTGAGTGTACAGATATTTATTTGAGCATTTTTGTACCTTAGCATGATAGTGTATACATCAATAAAGATGAGATCTTTGATAAACCTTGTAGCACTTTGAATAGATTAGATATTTTATTTATGCATTAATTGTTTTCAATTATTTATTAAATGCTTTCAATTAATTATCAATTATTTTCTAGTTACTATGTTAGATAAGCAATTAAGCTAGATAGATTACACACATAAGTACGACTGCTTCGAGCGTAACATGTATTAGCTTGGTAATCCCATTAGTGTTATTGCTTGGTATGCCCAGCAGCGTAGCGCTTGGTCACCTAGTAGTAGATTTATGGGTTCAAGACATGTACGGAAAGTGGAAATGGATACTTATGTTAGGATTAGTTAAATGCTAGTAAATTAGTTAATTTGGATTAGTTAATCAAATTAATTTTATCCATATTTGAGCATTGATCTATAAAACATCAACATGATAAAAATTAAATGTCTTAGTTACACTTAACCATACCAACAAATGTCACAAGTGTAATTGGGAAGACAATAATTAACCTTAAGGCTAGATTCACTTCCTAAAGGGCTAGTGCATTGGAAATGATGAAGTCCACAGAATTCAACTAGATTGTACATGAACGCTTTGTGATTTATATGGTTGGGCATAGGGGTACCTTGCTGCTCATCATTAGCACCATTGTTAGGGACTTTTTTTGTGGAACATGCGCTATTTAGATCTATGTGTATATCACTAATATTGTTGTATGAACCTAAAGGTCAATACCATTCCCACTACACATAAAAAATTATAAGCACATTGACAATTTCATTTTGTTTTGCAAAATGTCTTCTTCTTCTCATAAGCCCAAAGATACTAAACCATTAGTCCCAAAAGAATGTAAGGTGGGATACACTCATCTAGATGAGTTTGTGTTGAATTTCACCTTCATCCTAGATTAGGATGAATAGATGTGATGGCGTGATATGGAGGGCAACATCATCTTGCCCCCTAACTGATCTATGCCTGAAATGCTATTTAAAACCCTTAAGAAGTTGGGCATAGTAGATCTTCATGAGGAGTTTGTTGTGGATGGATATGAAACTCGAAACTACTATCCTATTGACATAGAACGTAAAAGAGATAAACCTCAAGAGAAACTCCATTAAGCTACAAAAGGGAAACATTACACTTACCCCTTGTTTCTACTAGATCAAGAGGATAATGAGGAACCTCCCTTTGAAGGTTCTCAACATTAAGATTCTCCACCCCCTGCTATTGATGGTGAGGGTGTGAACTTGACCTTGCGATTGACTATTCATAAACTAGGGTCAGGAAAGAGTGATAGCCAAGGTAGGGACTTGGGTAAACACTGCAACAATAAGGAATCTAAGGATGATGATCATAAAAAGCATAAGAGCAGTGGAAGACACTGTGGTGGTGGTGGTGGTCCACCTTCCTCTTCATCTGATTCAGAACATTCCTCTTCATTTGATGGTTCTCGTGGAAGTCACGATCGAATCAACCATGATGAAGGTGATTGATGAAATAACAATGACCATGAAGGCCACCAAAACTAAAGGGGTAGCCAAAACCATCATCGATGTCATCAATGCAATGATGATGACGAACCTTTATTGGTAACTCAAAGTATGCTAAACATTACAGAGGTAATGAAAATCCCAACCAGACATAGTTAGATCAAGTGCCTAGCTATGAACAATATCCCAAGATTTGAGGGGGATATAATTTTGATCTACAGACACATCTACAACCTTTTCAAGATGCCTGTGCCTTACAAAACATAGAGAATGAGTGGCAAAAACTCAAGCTTTTTTCAAGGAAACTCATTAAGGAAGCTAAAAATTTGGATCAGTCCTTAGAGCCAAAATCTATTCGAAGATGGAGTACCATGTTAGAACTATTTAATGACAAATATCAAATGTACTCCAGAGTATCTAATCTAAGAAGGAAAATCCAAGGCTAGAAACAAGGAGCACATGAACCCTTGGATGCCACCATGGGCTAATACTATTCACTCCTACACTGATGCTCTAGCCATGGTTACTCTAAGAGGGAATAACTTTGCCACATCATAGATGGACTTCGAGCAAAAATAAGAAGAACCCTTGGGGTGTATGCCCAAGGAAGATTTTCTAAAATGAGAGCTCATCAGATCTAAAGGTTAATTGAGTAGGTAGGAAAAGAAGAAAGTGAGCTACAAAAGATGGAGAATGTTGAAGAGAATAACAGGGATCCTTCCATTAGAAAATGAGAGGTTTGATTTTGTGATGATGAGGAGTCATCACTTAATGAAGTGGTGAACAAAAAGACCTTGCCCTTCCAAAAAAATATTTTTGATATTTTGGCCAAGGTTGACAAGTTATGGGACTCTTTGGATGAAAATTTTTAAATCACTTTAAAGATTTTCAAAGAATCCAAAGAGTAAAATAATGATCGTAATCATAGGAGGCAAAAAGAAGCTAAACGTGCCTACCAAAGAGGTAAGGGCAAAGCTGCTATAGTAGAGGAAGTTGTGGAGTCTAACTCTGATGATGAAATCAAATGTGACATCTGTCAATTTGAACATCCAAAGGTATGTTTCCCTATGGTGTCACACCTACAAGAGTCTGGAATATATGCATTGAATCCTCACCTAGCAAGTAGGCAAGCTCCAAGATGATTTCCTTACCCTGAAGGCAATCCAAGACAATTCCACCAACAACAACTAGCTTACTACCCAAGTGGAGCTCTTTGAAAACCATACGAATAATACCAACAATGGTATGAATCACAATCATGGGGAATGCCACCACCAAGGTAGCAATATCCTTATAGGCAACCAAATCCATACGGGTACTATGTTCAGTAGCCCATCTCCCCTAGAAGTTCTATGAGTAATGCACCATTCCAACATCACTATTACCCTCTAGAGTACCACCAAACATATTCATCGTCTACTCGAGGGAAAAATCCATATCTGTATCCTTATCATCCTCCACATCTCTCTACACCTACACCTCCACCTTTAACTTAGTTACCTCCTGCTCCATCCATGCAAGGTGAATTTCCTCCATAGCCACAAAAATGAAATGCTACAAGGGCTATACACTCACAATTAGTTTTTCAACCAAGTGGTTCAAATAATCAATCAAGGAAATGACCTTTCTTCCAACCCAGCAATCCTCTCCAACCCTCACAACCTACTTTGGTTGATCACCCTACATCTCCAGCATCCTCATCCTCTACATCAAATACCTTCAAGTGCCCTTCAAACCAAGTGCTGCCTAGGATCTACACTGTAATGTTAACCCATGCTATTTTTGATTGGATTAAGGCCAGCAACCTTCCTACAAAAAGATCTAA
The DNA here is from genome assembly GCA_015680685.1 of Gnetum montanum. Classification (NCBI taxonomy): domain Eukaryota; kingdom Viridiplantae; phylum Streptophyta; class Gnetopsida; order Gnetales; family Gnetaceae; genus Gnetum; species Gnetum montanum. The sequence continues at coordinate 783,485 of MNCI01010116.1, read as the reverse complement.
TCCAGGAAATCCGATCATCTATCTATAGATTGCTAGACAAGAGCCATGCAAAGCTCTTCTTGACTCTAGTTCCAAAGTTAACCTCATCTTCCATGATATGTGCAAGGCCTAGAACCTCAAACATCCATTTAGAATTAGTGGATCAGTTGATTACTATTTCTTTGGGATTAGTAGAGGACATTGTGACCACAGTTTGTGGGTGGTCCTATCTTGCTGATTTTCTGGTAATCAAGATGGAAAATTCCAAAAGTGCTTCCCCATCATTATGTGAAGGGCTTGATTAAGTAGGGTTTATGCACGAATGGGAATAAGGAACTTATCCTTAGAAATATCCAAGAAAAATGAGCTAGGAAAAATTGAGAAAAAGCGTATTCCATGCATTGTATACAGTGATAAAAAGTGTAATTACGTACAAAATATTTGGTCCATCAAGAGCACATATATTAAGGCATGTAATTAGTGTGTACAAGAGATTAATATTCAATGGTGTTTGTACATAGTAGTCACAAAACAAGAGGGTACCTAGTGGCTGATAGCTTATTCAAATAGTAGCACAATATGCATGGAGCCAACTGAGAGTCTAACATGTGCATATGTTGAAGGCATGGACAAAATTGAACAAGTTCATTTCCCACTCTCTAATGAAGATGATGATACCTATTGGGGAGAGTTGGAGATCCTTGATCACTTCAATCAGGAGCCCTTAGAACTAAAAATTTTACTAGTTGGTATGGAGCATGCATTTTTTAAGAATGGTAAACTAGTCATCATTAATGCAAAACTTGCTTCTAAACAAAAAGAAAAGTTGTTGAAAGTGGTGAATAAATGGTCACATCCTTTGCTTGGTCATATCTAGAGCTAACAAGAATCAATCCAAGGATATGCCACCATTGCATCTACACTGATCCGACCATGAAGCCTAGAAGGCAACTGTAGAGGCAGTTGAACTCTAAATTAAAACAAATCATCAAGGAGGAGATAGAACAACTCCTTAAGATAAGGTTCATCTATCCAATCATAGATGGTGAGTGGCTTAGCCCACTCATAGTAGTACTGCAGAAGGATGACAAATGATGGGTTTGCATCAACTTTAGGCTATTAAATATGAAAAAATTTAAGGATCAATTTCCTTTGTTGTTTGTAGATCAAGTGTTAGATACCATATCAGGGCATTATTATTATAGTTTCTTAGATGGTTATAGTGGCTACAACTAAATCCAAATCACACTAGAAGACTAGGCTAAGACAATATTCATGAGTCCCTGGGGAACGTTTGCATATTGTAAGATGCCATTTGGCCTATGTAATGGTACTAAAAAGATGTGTAGAGACAAACCTATGGATCAACTTGCAAAAGAGCCATCTCATGGTCTAAGAAGGCATTGTGCTAGGGCACTGAATTTCACAAAAAGAGATTAAGGTAGACCCAGAAAAGATAAGGGTCATCCAAGAAACAACTCACCAACTAGAGACTATTAAAGATGTCTGATCATTTCTTGGACACACTGGTTACTACTGGCAATTTATTGAGAATTTATCTAAGATTTCAAAGTTGTTGGTAGAACTTACAAAGAAGGATGCACCTTTCATTTGGATCAAGGAATGTGAACACACATTTCAACAATTAAAGGGGAAACTCATCGAAACACCAATCCTATGGGTACCAAATTGGTCCAAACCATTCCATATTATGATAGACACATCTAACTAGGCTTTGGAAACAGTGCTCACATAGTTGGATGATAAGAAACATCCATATTATATCCACTATGCAAGTAGAAGCATTGTGGGAGCATAGCTGAATTACACCATCACGGAGAAAGAATTAATGATAGTGGTGTACATGCTAAAAAATTTTAGACATTATGTGCTAGGTTATAAGGTATTTGTACATACAGACCACAGTGCAATTCACTTCTTTATGAATAAGCTGATGGAGCGGATGGTGAGCCCTCATGTTATACGGTGGCTTGTGATCTTGCAAACATTTGATCTTACTATGGTAGATCAAAAAGGGATCGAGAATGTGATCGTTGACCATCTCTCTCGCTTAAGATGGGATAACAAAGAGGAGGAGAGCCCACTCTCTGATTAGTCTCCAAAAGAACTCTTCTTTACTAGAGCAATAAATGAAAAAACGCCTGAAAAAGAAATATGGTATAATGGCATCCTCACATATCTTCTCACTCAAGAAATGCCACAAGACTTGGATTTTAGGAAGAAGCAATAATTTCTTCATCAGGTCAAATACTTCATGGAAATCAATGAAAACCTTTACAAGGTGTGTGTTGATGGCCTGATCCATTGGTGTATCCTTGATGAAGATCAACTGCATGTTCTCCAAGATGCTCATGAAGGACCTTGCAAAGGCCACTATGTAAGAAGATGCATACCCATAAAAATCTTGATGGCAGGATATTATTGACCCATAATCTTTAGGGATGCACACCAGTTGATCAAGTCTTGTGAATGATGTTAACATGATGGGGGGATGACCACTCACATAGAAGGTCCTCAATAATGGATTCAACCATTAGAACCTTTTGACATATGGGGCATTGACTTCATGGGTCCCATCACATCCATGTCTAATAGGAAGGTGTATATTATAGTAGCAATTGACTACTGCACAAAATGGATAGAAGCAGTAGCCGTTACTAATTGTACATTATCCATTGCTGCCAAATATATACAACAAAATATCATGAATAGGTTTGGGATGCCACATTCACTAATTTCTGATAGTGGAACTCATTTCATAGGTGTCACATTTAGAAAATTAATGCAACACTTAGGGGTAAAACATAAATTAACAACACCTTACCACCCCCAAGCCAATGGTTAAGTAGTGGTAACCAACTAGGAGATTACAAAAATACTAATGCAAACCATTAGCAAATATAGGAAGGATTGGAGTACAAAACTTAACAATGCTCTCTAGGCTTATCATTCAACTTGAAAGCTTTTTATTGGATGTTCTCCTTATGAGTTAATGTACAAGAAACTTCCAACGCTCCCAATTCAATCCAAGCTCCGTACACTATCAACGACTTGTGATCTAAACCTTGACCTAAGTTTAGCATAGAAGGAAATATTGATCAATTTGAACATGCTAGAAAAAAATCACTTAGTGGCCCTATCCTTGAATGAGGTGAATAAGGCATTCAACAAGCAGTGTCAAAACCTTAGAATTAGGAAAGTAAAACTTCAACCAAGAGATAAGGTTCTTTATTGGAATCCCACACATGTATCCCAAAGGACAAAATTCCAAACATTATGGGAGGAACCTTATATAATTGATCAAACCTTTCCCTTTGGGGCCATGATAATTTACAAACCTAACAGCCCAAATAAAAAGCAGTTGGTCAATATCCAACAAGTCAAACCTTTCCTAGAACCAAGACTGGCCAATGCAACTACCACCTCAATAGATAGACAACCACGTTATATTTTTTGGATCTCCTCCCTCCAACTCAGTCATGGGGGAGATGGCCATCCTTGCTGATCATTATCATGGCCTCTCAGTTTTTCTACCTTTTTGTTTTTCACATTTTTGATTTTACAAATTTTTGATTTTTACAAATTTTTGATTTTTGAATTTTTCTAATTTTATACCATTTTTAGTACCTTTTAACTTTCTTAATTATTTTACACTTTCTTATATATTTTACTTTCTTTTTTTTCTTTTTTTTAAGTATGGTATTTTCTCATTTTTGCTAATAAATCTACTTTATTTTCATAGGACATAATGCTGCTATTGTTGTTTACTAATGATGATTTATGCTTAATGTGTGATTGTTAATGTTTGATTTCTATTTTTGAATTTTGATGTCTAATGACTTTGACATGGTTTATTTTTCATGGAATAGGTAGTGAGTCCATGTCATCCACCCATTGAAAGAACTCTATGGTTTTCCTTGTTCTAGGAGTTTGAGATCCCTTTTCATTAAAAAAACTTTTAAGCGATCGATGACATTGGTAGTTTCAAAATCAGAAAGGATCCAAAGGTTTGTAAAGGGTGTGACTTCAAGGGGACTTAATACTCTTTTTCCTATTCTTCTTACTTGAGTGCTTCTTACCGTTCCACACCAACCACTGAAGAAAGTTGAAATAGCATCATTGCATGGTGTGTTTCCCATTCAAAAAAACTATGGAAATTCAAAGCATGCCCCTTCAACACAAATAAGTCCTTGCATGGTGTGGTTTCCATTTCAAAAAAAAACTATGGGGAATCAAATCACACCCCTTGGATAAATAAAAGGGCTACAAGCACTGGTTATGAAACTCAAAATACATGCACCTATGCCTAAAGGTTCCCTCTAACTAAGGCTCTTTCTCTCTCTCTCTCTCACTTCCTAGTCCTCTCTCTCCTCTTTGTGGAATGGTGATTGTTTTGTGGAAGCACTCTTGTGTCTCGAGTGGGTGGATCAATCTTAGAGTGACGATGCAAAGTCACTAAAAGTAAATGGTTTTTGTCTGGACTGAGGATGGAACTTCTTGGATCATTTTAACCACAAATTCCACAAGGGACTTCTCATGACCTCAATTTGGAACTCCATTCCACCTTCTCTATCATCCATCCATGTTGCCATAATTTACCTCACTGTCAAGTTCCATGTTATGTTCTATGTCTTAGTATGATGTGTTGGGATTCTTGAGTGGATTCTTTCAGGTTGGTCCTTAACTTGTCATGATCATTAATTGACTATCGGTCCCACGAACCTCTTATTTGAGGTTATGCAAGGGCAAAAATGGCATGAGCCTACTATGGGGAGGATCCACTTGCATAGATTTTGGCTTGATTGGTTAAGGTTATTTACCTTTGACATCACTACAATCCTATATTTTGTATTTTCCATTGTGTAAACCACTTAATACTCCTTAATCTTTCATTGCATTCATCCATTAAATCAAAATTTCTCCATTTTTTCAAATTTATGAACTCAACGCCCTGTTCTCATGATTTCATACTATTCTTGGTCTTCTGAGCTTTCATTTGATCCCAATTTCATTGAAAAATTCCTTGTATTTTGAAAGTTTGACCAAAGTCAATAGAATTCAATGATGATTAATAGCTGCATTGATGAAGCCTCATTAATGTAGTGCAAAAATACTATATATACCACCAAACACTTTGGAATTTTTGCAATTTTCTCATAACACATTGGAAATTTCTATAATTTTTTAGAGCCCAAAACCTTCCAAAGCCCATAACTTTCAAACCATTTGTCCAAATCACTCCATTTTTTGATCTTGCACTTATCAAAGGTAAGATCTTTATCATGGAAGCCATAAACCTTAATTTTTCTAATGAACAATCGATGAAATCTTTTGGAAATTTTCCTAACTCCCCTAAAGGGTTAGTAACCTTAACCAGATATAAACATCAACTTTTTTCCAAGTTAACCCTTCCAACAACCTTTGGGATGAATTATTCATAATGAGAAATAAAATAAATAATAATCAAATTCATTAAATTAGCCATAATCACAACTTAGCCAAGTGTAACTATCCTCAAGAGTTGAGGTATCCTAATTATTTTAAGGTTACACAATGATTGCTAATCAATGGTCTTATTGTGATTATAGATGGCACTCAAAAAAAAGCGTCCATAGGAAGGAGAACCCTTGCAACCATGGGAGAAATGACCTAGAGTTGGAAGGGACCAGCAAGAACAAGGTTAAGAGGAGACCCATGCAACGGGACCTTTTTGTGAGGAACCTGAAGTGGAATTTGTTTAACAGATTCTAGAGGAAGAAGTACCTACCAAAAAATCCCAATAAGGAGAAGCACCTGGAGTTGTACCAAGGTTTGAAGTCACTTTCACTCAAGCCTACCTAGACATCATCATGTCCTAAGGAATCCAAAGATCAATTCTTCAAGAGATAAACTTTAGGCCATTTTTGGAAAAAGTTCTAGAGGATGTCAAGACATAATTGGAAGCCTCTCCCATGTGTCAAATCATCATGTCCAATGGAGAATGGTACATGGGAGAGACCTATCTCTTCTGGAATAGCTGAAGGCTAGGGTTCATTGTAAAAATCAAGGACATTCAAGTGTCCTACTCGATGGAGGCTATTGCATAGGCACTAGGGTTACCAAACAGTGGAACATAATTGGCAAAAATATCAACAAAAGGTGATCCTAAGGCAAAAAGGGAATGGACCTAATGATGCTACAGGGTAGACCATAAGGAGTATGGTGCACTCACACAGGTGGAGTATATTTATTTCAAGATTGTGGCCTATCACCTCAATCCAATGGTGAGGCCAAGCAAGGTGATTGCTTTCTCCACCCAAGCATGCATCACTCTAAGTGGAAAATTTTCTATTAGCCTTCCATAGCTGATTTATTTGGAGATCGAGAAGCACTTCAAGGAGAACAAATGTGGAAGGAAGACCCTACCCTTTCCATGCCTTATCAAAAAACTTTACAAAAGGACAAGCATTGTTCACTATTCTAATGATACTCTCAAGCATGCTTCCTTAGCCTCATGGGTAGAAATCATGAAGGATAAGACACCAATGTCCACTCAAGAAGAGGAGCTACTACCACCACCACCCACTCAAGAGACAACATTAGAGGCTTGCGTAGTCCTTGAGCATCTACAACAAATTCGAGAATAGCTCTTGAGAAAATAAGAGTAACAAGCAAGAATGAGTGGGCTAAATCCATCTATGTATCAGCCAACAATGAGTCACCTTCATGAGGTGACCTGAATAATTAGTCAGATGGAGAGAAGTGGTTCCATTTTATTTTCCCAAAGAACATAGCTACCTTTGAGGTTAGATCCCAATACTCGAGAGGTGATGACATCACTAACAACACATCATCTATTCCTAGAAATCTCTGGGAATGTTGCCACTTTCTTAGTGTGGTTAGAGGAGGGAGAAGATCCAACTGTCTTGGTGATGTAGAACCAAGGGTAGGAGATAGTGGCAGAAGTGGTAGCTGACCATGTAGTTGAAGAACTGAATGCACCTGTCGTGTCTGTACCAAATGTATCTACACTCCAAGATGTGTAGACATTCAAAAGCACGGTCAACAGAAAATTGAATGCAACCTAGCATGAATAGTTGTTGGAACGATTGGTAGGAACCGAGCAACCAACTCTGGATATCTTTGATCTCTCAGAGAATATCATTGCAACCTAGTCAAAGCTATTGAATGTAAAGGGAAAATGCATCATTTTGGAAAGGCAACTAGAAATGTCTCAAGAGCAAAATCAATGTTTGGCCATAAAGGTTACTAAACATCATGCTTGACTTGCAAAAAAAGTAATCCTCAACCTCGAAATGACAAGAGATGAAGCTATCAAATAGCTTTAAGAATGATTTCAAAAGGTTGAGGAGAAAGTAGTAATGGCCATCTTCAAATCGTCCATAGTAGAAGCCAAAATGCACTTAATAAAAAAGGACTTGAATCAGATGCACCAAGAGAATGAAGCATTGATCATGCAAAATAATTACCTAGGAAATGTTGATGCTTAGAGAGATCAAATGCCAGAGTTCATTCATCAACAATAGGAACAACTTGCTAGGGTAAATATTAAACTAAGGAAATTGGTTGCGAAGAACCGTAATCTGTTAATGGAGGAGGTACGCAACTTGCAACAAAAGTCTACCATCAAGATCGCCACTTGGAAGAATGAAGCTCTCAAATTTGAGAGAGTGAAAAATGACCACAGGAACCACGTTAGTTTGTAAAAGGAAATTAATGAAAAACAACTCTAGATGGCAAAGATGAAAGTGAATGAAGTCCTCTAGCAACTCTAGCAAGGAAGAGAGATGTGTAGTTCATCCTTGATGGGATTAACACCTACAACAAAGTGAAGATTTGCTTGAAGGAGTTGTAGATCGAGGAAATGGTAGAGTTTATGGAGTTGGTCAATCTCTATTATGAAAACTTGGCAATGTTGATAGTTGGACAACCATGGTTGGAATTGGAAAGACAAGTGGCTATCTCATATCTGCTATGCGAGGTCAAGTTCAAACACCACAAGGACACCAAGAAAATTCTTAAGACTATTAATGCTAAACTCGAAGTTCTCAAAGGGTGATTTACAAATCAATGATCCATTAGTGAGAATCTAGCTAGTGGATGAATGACTACCAAGAGTTGAAGAACATAGTGAGAGTATTCAACATTGAATGCAAATAGTTCACTACTTGGTTCATTGATGTCAAGGAGCTGTTTTCAGCAATCCCATGTCCTTGGGATGTGCCTATTCCAATCCACATTAGGGAAGTTTTGTGGATGGTGCATGATCCTAGGAATAAGGAGGAAAAAATGAAAGCACTACTGGATGCTTTTCACCTCCCACCTAAAGTCGTAGTAGTAGTAGGACAACTATAGCCACCTCAACCACCACCAGTGTGTGAAGCCAATGAGGGTCCCTCAGAGCCTTAAGAACCACCACCTCTTGGGATTGTTTGATCTTCTTCAACAAGCTTCACACAATCAAGGAACATGTTGTCCAATTTTTGAAGAGTTGTGTCATGGTGTTCAATTTTGTGTCCTAAACACCACCATTTTTGTAATGTGTTGATTCATATACTTGGGCACTCCATTTTTTGTCAAAGCTAGTCAGCTGTTTTGTTAAAGAAAAGTTAATCAATAATCCCATGGCTTTTCAATTTTGTAAAAGGACTCAAGGAAGAGTTTTCATTCAATCGTGGGGGTATGATGAGTCATCATTGATTGGCTACATTGACAAGGCCTCGTCAATGAGCCCTCATCAATGCATCTCATCCTACATTGATGAGGCCCCATTGACATAGTGTCTATCTATCATCTATAAATACACGTCTATAAGCCACATTTATGGCAATCTAGATTTTAGTAGTAGCAAAGCTCTTGTATTTTTTCTATTCGAAAGCTAGAATTGTTTTCCCTTGAGTGCCTGCAGCAACAATCATTAAGTGTACGTATCTTTATTTAAGCATTGTTGTACTTGAGCATGATAGTGTGTGCAACAATAAAGACAAGATTTATGATAAACCTTGCAGCACTTTGGATAGATTAGATATTTTATTTATGCATTTACTATTTCCAATTATTTATTAAATTTTTTCAATTAATTATCAATTATTTTTAGTTACTATGTTAGATAAGCAATAAAGTCAGATAGATTACACACATAAGTATGACCACTTTGAGTGTAACACGTATTCACTTGGTAATTCTAGCAGCATAATTGCTTGGTATGCCCAGTAGCATAGTGCATAGTCGCGCAGCAGTGGATACATGGGTTTAGGACATGTACAAAAAGTGGGAATGGATACTTATGTTAGGATTAGTTAAATGCTACTAAATTAGTTAATTTATATTAGTTAATCAAATTACTTTTATCCATATTTGAGAATTGATCTATAAAACATTAAAATGATAAAAATTGAATGCCTCAGTTACACTTAACCATACCAACAAACATCACAAGTATAATTGGGAAGATAACAATTCACCTTAAGGCTAGATTCACTTCCTAAAGGGCTAGAGCACTAGAAATGTTGAAGTTTGTGGAATTTGACCAGATTGCATGTGAATGCTTTGTGATTCATATGATTGGACGTAGGGGTACCTCACCGCTCATCAGACATGGATATCTATTTTTATTTTCATCTAAGATAGTAGCACTATTCCAAAAAATCTCAGCCATTTCAACTTATCTATTTCCTGAAAGTGAAAACTATCATTTTTAGATTGTTTACGATAATAATAAAAAATTATTCAATAGAAAAATATAATAATATATCCTAGGGAAAATGAGAAAAACCCCAGCAAGAAATAAGCTCCTGGATCTTTATGTCAACTCAGAGAGAATTTCTCAAACACAATGGACAACAAAGAATGAAAAAGAAGAAAGCATAGGGATGAAAGCTAAATGCATTGCCTTCAAGGCTTCATTGTAACCATATTTATAGCATGGGATGGACATCCACAGGTAGTGTTAATTAGATGTAAACTGGATATTAATAGTAGTAAAATGATAGATATTAACAATAGTTTTACATTGACTATATATCAAATATCTACAGTTAAATATTCAACACTACAGTTTATTATAACATAACTAAGTTACCATACAATTACAAAAAATATAGTGCTTGTAATCAAAGAGATGATAATATTTGAGCTTATGTGAATAATAGTTGCCTTCACTTCACTCATAGTTCTTCCTCTTGAAGGTAAAGTTACCATGAAGCTTGATCTAGATCTTAGAGGATATTACCTTTCATGTTAGCAATAGCTATTCAACACCATAAAAATTTTTCAATAGATAAAGATTTTGTCATCATATCAACAAGGTTATCTTCTATCTTAATTGTTTTAAGAAGAATCCTTTGTTCATTTATCTTCTCTTCAATATAGTAATACTATATTTCTATATTGATGACTTGTTTGGTTGGCCACATCAACAGGATGTCATCGATGCAACCCCATTGACATGATTCCATCGATGTAGGGTTTGACTTGTTGATGCATACCCATCAATGGGGCTCCCTATTTTACCTATAAATATGCACTTACTAGTTGTATTTATGGCATAAGTCATATAGTTGTAGTGAAGCTCTTGTATTTTTTATCATTATTAAGATAGAATATTGTTCTAACTATCCACAGTAAAATTTAAAGAGTGTATGGATCTGTATTCAAGTACTATTGTACCAAAGCATGACAGTGTGTGTGGTAATAAAGACAAGCTTTCTAATAAACCTTGTAGCACTTTGAAATAGATTAATTATTTCCTGTATGCATTTAATATTTTAAGAAATTTCCTTTAATGTTATAAGAAATTAATTAAGCTAAACTAAGCTAAATTCAATAATGATTAATTAAGCACATAAGTATGACCACTTCGAGCATATGCTTAGTGCTTGTTAATCCTAGTAACGCTTAATGTTTGGTAGCCTAGTAGCATTAAATGTGTATGGCAAGTGGGAACAGATGCTTATGTTAAGATTAGTTAAATGTTAGCTAGTTAGATTAAATTAGAAATTAAATTACTTTATTCATCATTCTTTGTTCTTAGAAAATTAGAACATAAAACACAGAAAATGATAAAAATCATATGTCTTAATTACACTTAACCATACCTTAGTAATGATTGCACGGGTTAGTTTCACTTCCTAGAGACCAGTGTACTTAGAAGATTATAAGTTTACAAAAGTCAATCGGATCATGCATGAATGCTTAGTGATTCATATGGTTGGGCATAGGTCCTTCGTTGTTCATCATTGGCACCATTGCTGGGGACTTGTAGTTTGATACACGTACTATCTAGGGCTTAGTGAAAATTATTTAAGAGTGTTGGAACGAACCCTTTTGCAATCATTCAAAAAGAAAAAATAATAATTATAATTAAAGCATACTAAATTTTATTTTGATCCAAAATTTCTTCTTCTCATAAGCATGGTGAATCAAAATTGCTAGTGCCCTAAGAATTCAAAGTGGTGTACACTCATCTAGATGAGTTTGTATCCGATTTCACCTTCATTCTACATCAGGATGAACAACTATGGTGGAGGGATATGGAGGGCAACATTGTGTTACCTCCCAACCGATCTATTCTTGGGATTCTACTTCAAACTCTTAACAGGTTTTTCATCCAAGATCTTCATGATGAATATGTTATGTAGGACCATGACTATTGAGACTACTATTCCATGGAAACACAACGCAAACAAGATCAACACTAGGAGAAGCACCATGAAGTTATGATGGGAAAATGGTTCACTAATCCCTTGTTCTTGCTAAATAAAAATGATAAGAAGGATCCTCCCTTTGGCAATTTTCAACATAAAGATTCTCCATTCCTTAACTCCAGTGAAGGGGGCTTGAACCTAAATTTGTAATCCACTATTAATAATCTAGGTTTAGGCAAAAGTGGGAGCCAAGGTAGGGGCTTGGGCAAGCATTATGATGACAATAAACCTAATGATCATTGTCATGACAAGCAGAGAAAAGATGGTAGACACTATGGTGGTGGTAGTTCTCCTCCCTCTTCATCCTCTTCATCTACATCTTCTTCTTTCTCCATCATAGGTGTCATCGAAACCATGATAATGATGAGCCTTTAATTGTAACTCAAAGCATGTGGAACATTAAAAAGGTAGTAAAATCCCAACCAAGCATGTGGAAGATAGTAGAATCAAGAGGTTGGATATGAACAAGATCCACAAATTTAAGGGGCCATATAACTTGGATCCATAGACCCATCTTCAAGCCCTTCACAATGCTTGTGCCTTGCGGAACATAGAGAAAAATTGGTAGAAAATTACGTTGTTTTCCAAGATACTCACAATAGAAGAAAAAATTTGGTTCCACTCCTTGGAGTTAGAACTAATTCATAGATGGAGTATGATGCTTCAGTTGATCAATGACAAATATCAGACATACTCCAGAGTGTCCAATTTGAGAAAGCAAAAAAAAGGCTAGTGACAAGAAACACATGAATCCTTGGATGCAGCCATGGCCAGGTATTATTCCCTATTACATAGATGTCTTAGCCATGGTTATTCTCAATGGGAACAACTTCACCATATAATAGATGGACTTCGATTAGAAATGAGAAGAACCATTGGGATTGAAACACCACCAAATTCAAGCAATAAAAATTCAATGGAAAATTTTTCTAAGTGTCAACTCAAGGTAAATTCTTTCTAAGTGTTTGCCCCATGCTTCCACTACTAGGGCTATGCTCTAGAGTGTAGCTAGTGTAGCATGCAACACAACTAGATCTGCAAATTTTTTTTAAGTGTCATACAGTAGCTATAGAAATTTTCTCTAAGTGTCTTGCTATGCTCACATTCCTTCTACTATGCTCTCTAGCATAGCAAGTGTAGCAACACTCTAATGGCTATTTTGCAATAGTGCCAAGCCAGAAGTTGTCAAGCTAGCTCCCAAAGCTATCCCTCCTACTATGCCCTTGAGCGTACCTGGCATAGCAAGAACAAGGACTGTAATTTCTGCCAATTTTTTCTAAGTGCTCATGTTATGCCTTATCTGAACATGCTACACTCACTAGCATAGTAGGTGTACCAATAATGAACTTCAAAGTTTTACAAGAATTTCCTAACTGCTATGCTACACTCCAGAGCATAGTTAGTGTAGCAATAAGGAAATACATCCAAAAGCTTCCAGATCTTAGCACATGCCTTCATTCTAGCTCTAGCACTCCTTTGGCAAGCAAGATCAGTAACTTGCACTCTTTTTGTACCCCCCTCTATGTCCCAAAATTGTACCTATGCTTGATCCCACTCGAAAGGAAGGAGAACGTAGTCCCGAAGCATAGCCTCCAAATTGCACTATTTTGCACTATTTGTAAGTAAATTGTGGTCTTAGCACATGTAGTCTTGGTAGCATAGCCATAGTTTGGTAATCTCTTGGGGTCCAGTGGAGCATACCAAAGTGTAGCACTAGTTGCTCTAGGGGGAGCATAGTAAAGGTCAGCATAGCCTCACCTACCCCTTTGCCACGTGGCACTCGATCCACACTTCATGCTAACCCTAAGCCTATAAATACCCTCACATTCCACACTCTAGGGGTTGGAAATTCATTCTAGTGGTGGGCATTTGAAGCATTTGGCTAGCAAATCCAAGTAGTAGTTGGCATCTTAGAGCACCACTTGGCACCCAAGGCACCTTGAGCACCTTCTACATTAGAGCATATCAGCACCTTAGCAATACCTTTGCATCCTAGTTAGCACTGTAGCATACAACAAGCTTGTAGGACATCACAGCAGCCAACCCAGTAGGCACGGGCCTTACAGTGAACATCAGTTTTCACCCTGAGACACCCCAAAGACTTTAGCTATGTTGCTATTGTGCCTGTCTATACACTACGTACCTCCTCAAAGCTCAATTGTAATTGCTACACTCTCCATCTAGGGTGGTACCATTCTTTCTTTCTTTCTCTCAAACTCTATTGCATTTTAAGCATTTCCTCCATTACATTTTAAGCATTTTCTTTGACATTTAGTAATACATTTGCACTTTTCACTATCTTACATGTTCCTTTTTTTTTTTGCACACTTACATCGTCATTCTCGTGTCAGGAATCCTACTATGCTCAAGCTTAGTTGGCCTTGGTACTGTAGAGAACACTATTAATACTTGCATTTTTAGCTAACCATGCCACCCCTTGGTTGCACTTGATACCCTAGTTGCAACCAAAAAAGTCCCTATTCAATTGAAAAGACCATCTAGGGCACTTCACCTTTGTTTCCTAGCTAAGGCCCTTGTGCAGAGGTGGGGTTGAGGCTGTGTGCCCATGAACCCCTCGATGTTTCAACCATTCATGTTTTTGGTCGCTACAAAGATCTATGCCCAAGGAAGGTTGTCAAAAATTTGAGCCCATCAGATTCAAAGGTTGATTGAGTAGGTTTCAAAAGAAGAACATGAATTGAGAAAATGATAAAGTGCTAAAGAATATAATAGAGACCTTTCCATCAGAAAAAGGAAGGTTCGATTCTATGATAGTGAGGGGGAGGTAGCACCTGATGAAGTGGTGTAGCGAAAAACCTTACCAATTCAAACATCTATTTTTGAAATTTTAGCTAAGGTGGATAAAATGTGAGAATCTTTGAATTAAAAATTCCAAACTACTCTAAAAATTATAGAAGAATTCAAAGAGCAAGGTAGTAATTGTGATTGCAGGAGAAGGAAGGAAGCTAAATATGCCTACTAAAGGGGTAAGGGCAAGGTTGATGTAGTAGAAAAGGTTGTGGAGTTAGAATTAGTTGATGATGGTGAGTGTGACATTTACCAATATGAAAATTCTAAGGGATGTTGCCCTATTGTGTCACACTTGTAGGAATTTGGGGTGTATTCTTTGAATCCTAGACTAGCAAGAAGGTAAGTACCTAGAAGATTACCTTATTCTTAAGGCAATCCCAAGTAGTTTCATCAACAACAAGCTTATTATCCAAGTGGAGCACCATCACAATCATATGAGTAGTATCAACAATGGCAATAACCACAATCATGGGGGATGCCACCACCAAGGTAGCAATACCCTTACAAGTAGCCAGATCTATATGGATACTATGTTTAGCAACCCATGTCTCCATGTGACTCTTCTAGTCATGCTTCTTTTTAGCATCACTACTATCCTCTAGAGTATTATAGAATTCATTCACCATCTCATAGAAGGGAATCCTCATATCCTTATTATCCTACTCATCCTTTTGCCCATGTTCTTACACCCTCAATCTAATTACCACTTTCTCCATCAATATAGGGTGAAATTCCTATGTAGCCATAACAACATAACACTACTAGCATTGTTAACTTATAGATGGCTCCATAGTTAAGTAGTTTGGAAACTAGATCCTGTAAAAGATCATTCTTTCAAATCAATAGCCCTACAAAGCCCTCACCAACTTATGCAGTTGGCACCCTTTGTCTCATTCATCCTTTGCATCTATTCCTTTTAAGAGCTCTTCAAATCAAATGCCTCCCAAGATCTACATAGTCATGTTAACCCATGTTATATCTAATTAAATCAAGGCTTATAACCTTCCAAGGAAAAGAGTTAATCCTAGAAGTCCCTCCATCTACTTGCAGATTGCTAGAAATAAGCCATGTAAGGCTTTTCTTGATTTAGGTTTTGGTGTTAATATAATTTCCCATGAAATGTACATAGCCTAGAAATTGCCTCCTCTCAAGAAGAGCAACATTCATTTAGAATTAATAGATCAATCCATCACTATTTCCTTAGGATTAGTGAAGGAAATTATGACCATTGTTTGTGGAAGGTCCTATCCTACTAATTTCCTAGTGATCAAGGTTGACAATTGCAAGGGAAATTTCCCAATCATTATGAGAAGAGCTTGGTTAGGCATTAATGATATGTAAATGGGTATCAAAGATCTTTTATTGAAAATTTCCAAGAAAAATGCTTTTGGAAAGATTAAGAATAAAAGAGTTCCATGCATTGTGTACAACAATATAGAATGCAATTGTGTGCAAAAATTATGGTCTATAAAAAGCACATCTATCAAAGCATGTAAACAATGTGTAGATGAATTTGAAATTCAAAAGTGCTTGTACATAGTAGCCACAAAATAGGCTAATAGCTGACTTTGAAAGTAGCACACTTTGCATGGAACCAACTGAGAGCTTAACATGTGCCTATGTTGAAGGCATGGATGAACTAGAGCAAGTTCATCACCAACTCTTTGATGATGAACCTAATGATACTTATTGGAGAGAGTTGAAAATCTGTGACAATATTAAACAATAATCCTTAGAGTTGAAAACTCTACTTGTCAGCATGGAGTATGCATTTCTGAGAAATGACAAGCCAATAATAATTAATGCCAACCTTGCTCTTAAGTAGAAAAGAAAGCTATTGAATGTGATTAACAAATGGCCAACAACCTTTGCTTTGTCATATCCTAAACTCATAGGGATTGATCCTCAGATATGCCAGCATTGTATCTATACTAATCCTTCCATCAAGCCAAAGAGGTAGTTGTAATGGTGGCTGAACCCCAAATTGAAGTAGATCATCAAACAGAAAATTGAAAAACTCTTCAAGATGAGGTTCATCTATTCAATCATGGATAGTAAGTGGGTTAGCTCACTTGTGATTATGCCAAAGAAAGGTGGTAAGTGACAAGTTTGTATTGATTTCAAGCTATTGAACATGGCAATGTTCAAAGATTACTTTCCATTGCCATTTCTGGACCAGGTGTTGGACACTATCTTTGGGCATTGTTATTATAGCTTTCTAGTTGATTATAGTGGATATAACTAGATTCAAATTACATTAGGGAATCAAGCCAAAACAACATTCACAAGTCCTTGGGGGGCTTTTGCATATAAAAAGATGCCTTTTGGTCTGTGCAATGCCCCTACAACATTCCAACGCCTTGTCCTTAGCATTTTTTAGAAGTAGATTGGTAGTGAGGTGGAAATATTCATGGATGATATATTCATCTATGGTGCTATGTTTGAGAAAACCTTAGACCTCCTTGAGTAAGTGCTTAAAAGATGCATGAAGACCAATCTTTGGCTCAATTGGTAGAAGAGCCATCTCATGGTCTAGGAGGGCATTATGTTGGGGCACAAAATCTCAAAAGTAGGTATTGATGTGAATCCTAAAAAGATTAGGGTCATCTAAGGAATAACCTGCCAATCAAAAATTGTTAAAGATGTCCAATCATTCCTTGGACACACTGGCTACTATTGATAATTTATAGAGAATTTCTCTAAGATCGCTAAACCATTGTTCAAGCTTACAAAGAAGGATTCTCCATTCATATGGACTAAGCAATGTGAAAAGGTATTCTAGCAGCTTAAGGAGAAGCTTGTAGAAACTCCAATTCTATGAGCACTCAATTAGTCTCATCCATTTCACATCATGATGAACACATCAAACTATGATTTGGGAGCTATGCTTATGTAGTTGGATGATTACAAATATTCCTATTATATCCATTACACAAGCTAAAGCATTGTGTGTGCACAACTTAATTACACCACTATAGAAAAAGAGCTGATGACAGTGATGTACGCCTTAGAGAAACTTAGGGATTATGTGCTTGGATATAAAGTGTTTGTGCACATTAACCATAGTGTCATTCACTTCCTTATGAACAAGCTGAAAATAAGCCTTTGTGTCATACGGTGTTTGGTGATCTTGCAAGAGTTTGATCTTACAATGGTAGATCGAAAGAAAATTAAGAATGTGGTCATTGATCACTTGTCTCGATTATGATGGGACAACAAAGAGGAGGAAAGCCTACTCTCTAATCAATTTCCTAATGATCTCCTCTTTGTTGGTGTAATAAATGAATAAGTATCCATTGAACTTAAATGGTACGATGGCATACTCACTTATCTTCTCACTCAAGAGATGCCACAAGACTTGCACCACTAAAAGAAACAATAGTTTCTTCATTAGTACAACCACTCATGAAAATCAATAGACACCTTCATAATGTGTGCTTCAATGGCTTGGTGCATTGGTATGCCCCTGATGCTGATCAACTATGCATTCTCCAAGATGCTCATGAGGGTACTTGTGGGGGCCACTATGTGGAGCGACACACTATCATTAAGATCATGATGGTAGGGTATTACTAGCCCATAATCTTTAGGAATGCTCACCAATTCATTCACTCTTATGAATGTTGTTAATGAGATGGTGATATGGTCACTTGAATGGAGGGTTCTCAATAGTGGATCCAACCACTGGAACCCTTTGACATTTGTGGCATAGACTTCATGGGTTTCATCACATCCATGTCAAATAAAAAGGCATACATAATAGTCACTGTTGAATATTGGAAGCTTCTTTTCCTTAAACGCATACAGCTTGGGAAGCCCAAAGGTAGTAATTATTGGAATAATACTCATTTCCTTAATAGGATTCTTTTTCCCACTGGTATTACCATTTCTGGTTCTGTTGTCATCAAACACATTTGGAAGGCATGGTGTTATCTCAGTCAGTTTTGGAACTTTAACACTATCACTATTTCTTCCTCTACACTTGATAAGCTTTCTCCTTGGTGGATTCCCATTCACAATGGACCTTGGGCCATTAAGCGTCCTCATCTATGTAGTACTTGGGCTAAGCTTGGCATCTCCTCCCTCTCCTCTCTTCGCATTCATAATCGTTGGATTACTTGGACTAAATGTCACCTTATTTACGGTATTAATGCTACTCAAAAGTCTACCTTTTGTACGATTTTGGATAGCTTGAACAAAAGTGTTGTTATTCAAGACTCTCTTGGTGGTTTTTTAGATCTTTCTTGGATTTCTAGTCATCAAGTTTTTCCCTATCATTATAAGATTGTTTACTCTCTTATTAATTCCACTACTAATATCTGGCCTAGATTCAACCATCTTTGGCAAGTTAATCTTAATGTCCAGGTTTGGAAGCAATGTATTCAGACTATTTGGACTACTCCTACTTCCTCAAAGATTCAACATTTTCTGTGGTATCTGATTCACCAAGGTCTTCCTGTGGGTGTTCGGCGCTCTCATCTGGGGGTTCCTGACCCGCGATGTCCTATTTGTCACAGGGAAGATGCATTTACTCACTATTTTTTTTCTTGTCCCCTTGCTCATAGCTCTTGGATTTGGTGTGGCAGGTTTTTACAGGGTTTTTGACCAAGCTTGGATGAGGTTCTTTTGGTGACACTCTGCATCTTCAAGGCTCTTTGATTTATATCTGGTGTCTCCTTCGTTCCCTTATTCTCCATGCTATCTGGAAATTTCGTTGTAATGTGGTTTTTCAACGTGATTCTCCTACTAATATTCTCTCCTTGTCTATTCAAGGAGACATCGTTCAACAGCTAATGCTGCAGTTGAGCTCTTGAACTTTTTCTCCC
>MNCI01010116.1:679765-763996 GCA_015680685.1 Gnetum montanum | reverse complement strand
TTTTTTTTTGGGGGCCCCCCCCCCCCCCCCCCCCCCCCACTATTGAATATTGTACCAAATGGGTAGAAGTAGTAGCTATCACCAATTGTACATCTTTCATTGTTGCATGGTATATACAAAAAAGTGTTGTAAATAGGTTTGAAATGATATGTACACTAATTTCTAATAATGATACCCATTTTACAGGCGCTACTTTTTGTAATCTCATGTAATGCTTGGGGGTCAAAGATAAACTAACAACACCCTACCACCCCCAAGCCAATGGTCAAGTAGAGGTTACCAATAGGGAGATCATAAAAATATTAACCAGAATAATAAGAAAATATAGGAGAGTCTGGAGAACAAAACTTAACGATGCTCTCTAGGCCTACTATTCCACATGGAAACTCCCTATAAGCTACTCTCCATATAAGCTAGTGTACAGAAGATTACCAAATTTTCCTATCCAATCCAAGCTCCGTACACTTTCAACAACCTGTGACCTAGATCTTGACTTAAGCCTAGCATAAAAAGAGAGATTGATCAACCTCAATGCTCTAGATGAGAATCGATTGGTAGCCCTCTCTTTGAATGAAGTGCATAAGGCATTCAATAAAAAATGTCATGACCTTAGGATAAGAAAAGTTAAATCTCAACCTGGAGACAAGGTCCTCTATTAGAACCCCACACACGTACCTTAAAAGACTAAGTTTCAAATATTGTAGAAAGGGCCTTATATCATATATGAAACCTTTTCTTCTAGGGTCATGTTAATATACAAACCTAAGAGCCCAAATAAAAAGCAACTAATTAACATGCAACAATTTAAACCTTTCCACAAGCCTAAGAAAGCCAATGCAAGCAACACCTCATCAAATGGACAACCTCACTCAATTCTTCAAATCTCCTTCTTTTAAGTTAGTCTTGGGGGAGATGGCCATCATTGCTAATTATTAAAGTGTATCCTTAGTTTTTCTACCTTTTTATTTTACACTTCGTTGTTTTTACACTTTGTTTTACACTTGCTTTGTTTTCATACATTTTTGTTTTACACTTTATTATTTTTCCAATGTTTGTTTTACAACATCATTAGTACATTTTATCTTTCTTGGATATTTTACAATTTCTTCTATATTTTACTTTATTTTGGGAGGATTTTCTTACTATTTTCCTAATAAAAGTGCTTTGTGATCAACACAAGACGCAATGATGTTGTAGCTATTTGCTAATGATGGTTTGTACTTAATGTTTTTTATTGCTAATGTCTAGTTTATATTTTTTGAATTTTGATGGCTGATGACTAAGACAAAGTTTCTTTTTCATGGAATAGGTAGTAAGTATCATCCACCCATTCACAAACTCTATGGTTTTCCTTGTTTTGGAAATATGAGGTCTATTTTTCATTAATAAAAATTTAATGAACTTGTGACCTTGGTAGTTTCTAAACTTGGGAAAGATTCAAATGTTTGAACAAGGTGTGACTTCAAGGGGATTCAAAGCTCTTTGTACCTCTCTACTTACTTGAGTGCTTGATTTTTTTTATAGATTTCTTTTCGTTCCACATCAATCAATAACAGGAAGTTGAATAAGTCTTTGCATGGTGTGGTTTCCATCCAAAAATCCATAAAAACATAAATTTAAAAAAATGATGGAAATTCAAACCACATCATTTAGACAAACTAGCAGGCTACAAGCACTAGTTATGGCACTAGAAAGACACGTTACCCATGCCTGAAGATCCCCTCTAACTAAGGCCCTTTCTCACTTATTACTTCTCATTTCTTTTCAATTAAGGAATAATGTTTGATCTATGGAAACATTCTTGTGTCTCGAGGAGATGTTTTGATCCTAGAGTGACAATGTGAAGTCACTAAAAGTGGTTGGTTTTGATTTGAACTAAGGATGGACTTTATCAGGTCATTTAACCATGGACTTCACCAAGGACTTCATCTAACCACGATTGGGAATTCCATTCCATTTTCTCTTTCATCCATTAATGCTTTCCATAACTCACCATACTATTGATCTCCATGTTTCTATTTTATGTCTTAGTTTGATGTGTTGAAATTCTTAGATAGATTCTTCTGGATTCAATCCTTAACTTTTTCTAACCATTAATCAACTATGGGGCCCACAGAATCATTAGTTGAGGTTATGTAAGGGCAAAAGGGCATGGGCTTGCTATGGGAAGGACCCACTTGTATATCTCTCAGTTGGGCTACTGAAGTTCGTTATCTTGAGGCATTTTCGTAATCAAATCTTTTGTGCATCCCATCGATGCATCCAACTATGTGCTCCTTAACACATCTTCTTCATTAAATTTCATTCTATAATGTTTTCAAAATTTTTAGAATTCATGAGTCCTCTTCAAGTATTCTATCATGTCCATAGCTTTTCTAGCTCTTCGTAGATACCAATTTCACAAGAAAACTCCTTCTATTTTTGAAGATATTTAACGTGAAAATTTTAGGCATAAGCTCTATAAACAAGTACCCATCATCAAAGCCCATATGTAATGAGACCTCATTGATGTAAGGCAAAAAGCCTATAAATATGCACGAACACTTAAGAATTTTCCACATTTGCTCATAAATGAGGGGAAAGTTTCTAAATTTTTCAAAGCCTAGAACCTTCTAAGAGCCATATCTTCTTAACCGTTTATCTGATTCACTTCATTTTTTGACCCTATTACTACTAGAGGTAAGCTCTTTGTCATGGAGGCCACAAACATTAAGTTTTTGACAAAAAATTTTTCAAAAAATTTCTAACTCCCACAAAGGTTTAACAGAGAAACCAACATTAAAACATCAAATCATAAGAGTTAAACCCTTCCAACAAGCTTCGATAACATTCTAAGATAAAAATCATCAAAATAATAATAAAATAATAAATCCACCATGGTACAAACTTAGATTAAGTGTAAACACCCAATGAAAAAGATACTAAATGTTATAAGTTACACATTGGATGTTAATCCTTGGTTATGTTGTGACTACAGATGGCACCTAAGGGAAAACATGCACAAGAAGGAGAATGATCCCAATCAAGGAACAAACGACTAAGAATAAGCCCATAAGTAAGTAGAGAAGCATGTAATGAAACCTATTTAGGAGGAGCTCAAAGTAGAATCTATCCAATAGATTCCTAAAGAAACTACGACAACAAAACAATCTCACCAAGATGAGGCACCCAAACCAAAATTGAATCTTGAGGTGACCTTGATGGAAGCTTGCCTCAAGTAGATTGCAAATAGGGAGGTCAAGAAATTCGTGCTTTAAGAATTAAACTTTGGACCTTTCTTTGAGTTTGCAACACCAGAAGTTAAAGCTCAGCTACAGAACTCTCCCATGTGGGCCACAATACTTCTAACATGGAGTCATACATGGGAGAGACATATCTCTTCTAAAACAATTAGCAAGTTAGTTCAATGATCAAAATCAAGAACATTTTAGTGTCCTAATCAATGACAGCCATTGCAAAGGTCCTTGGGTTATGAAAAATCAAGGCCAACCCTACAGAAATCCCCATGCAAGAAGATATGATGTCAAGAAGGAATGGATGCAATGATGTTATGGAGTTGATCGTAAAGAGTTTAACATGCTCATCACAGCAAAGAGTGCATACTTCAAGATTGTAGCCTTGCATCTTAATCCAATAGTGAGGCCAAGCAAGCTTAGCATGTTCTCCACACGTGCATGTGCCACTCTAAGCAATTAATTTCCTATCAACCTTCCACAGTTAATCTATATTGAGATAGAGAAGTGATTTAAAGAAAGTGAACATGGAAGAAAGGAACTCCCCTTCTCATGCCTCATCATAAAATTATGCAAGAGGGGAGGCATAACATGCTACACAAAAGATGCTATTTGACATGCTCCGTCCATTTCTTAGGTGGAGTTGATGAAGGATAAGATGCTTACTAAGATCATCCAAGAAGAGCAGTAGTAACCACCACCTCCACTGCCTACTCATGAAATAATGTCAAAGGCCCATGCTACCCTTGAGTGCATGCATGAGATCCAAGAGTAGCTTTTGTGTGAGCAAGAGTAGTAAGTAAGAAAGAGTGGTGGTGATCCATCTGTGTATCACCCAGTACTGAGTCATCTCACTGAAGTGGCTTAAACCATCAGCTAGATGAAAAAAGGTGGGCCAATTTTCTTAGTTCAAAGAATGTAGTTGCCTATGAGATCAAATCTTAAAGTCCAAGAGGTAATAATATCTCTCTCTCAATAGCAAAAATTCCGAGAAATCTGTCGGAATGCTGCTACTTTTTCGATGCATCTAGAGGAGGGCAAGTAGGCAACTATCTTGGTGATACAAAACCATGAGTAGGAGAAAATAGTAGAGGTGGTTGCTAATAGAATTGTTGAGGCCTTAAATGCACCTATGGTGTTTGTACCAAATGTTTCTACACTCAAAGACATGCAAACTTCCACAGGAATAGTTAGCGATAAATTAAGTGTAGCCCATCATGAGGGGTTGTTGAACCAATTCGTGGGAACTAGATAATTAATTTTAGATACTTTGATTTTTCAGATACCATCACTGCAACCTAGTCAGAGCTACTTGAAGCGAGAAGTAAGTGCATTATATCATAGGGGTAAAAATCAAAATACCCCAAGCCTATAAGCAACGCTTAGCTATGGAGGCTGATAAATTAAAAGCCCACCTCGTTGATCTTGTGTTTCTCAACCCTATGTTGACATGTGATGAAGCTTTCCAACCACATCAGGACAAGCTCAAACAAGTTGAGAATTCAAAGAAGATAACCATCTTTGACTAGTCTGTGGCTAATGTAAAAATGCACACCATTCAAAATGTCTTGGTCTAGATGCATCATGAGAATGAAATCCTGACTATAGAGAATCATCTCTTATAGAATGTTGATGTGTAGAAATAGCATATTCAAGAATTTATCCATCAACAGTAAGAGCAACTAGTTAGAGTGAACACTGAATTGAGGACATTGGTAGCTAAAAATAGAAATATCTTCATGGAAGAAGTTCGAGCCCTTCACCAAAAAATCTATGATAGAGATAGCCACCTAGAAGAATGAGGCTCTCCAATTTGAGAGAGTCAATAACCATTATAGAGATTAGGTTATTCTATAGAAAGAAATCAATGAAAAACACATCAAGATGATGAAGGAAAAAGTCAACAAGGCCCTCCAACAGCTCAATGAAGGAGGTGATGTCTAGCATCCTATCTTTGATGGGCTTAATGACTACAACAAAGTGGAGATTCACATGAAATAACTGTAGATCAAGGAGATGATGACGTACATGGAGCTTGCCAATCTTCATTATGAAAATCTAACAATGCTAACTATTGGATAGCCATGGTTAGAATTAAAGAAGGAAGTGGCCAATTCGTACTTGTTGTACGAGGTAGGGTTCAAAATCCATAAGGAAACCAAGCAAAAGCTTGAGATTTCTAATTTTGAACTCAAGGTTCTCAAGGTACAATTCATCGATCTAAGATCAACTACTAAGAACCTGGCCAAAAGGATGAACAACTACTAGGAGTTGCAGAATGCAATCAAGGTGTTCGATGTTGAGTGCAAACTTTTTGTTGCCTAGTTTGTTAACCTGAAGAAGTTGTTCCTAGTAATGCCCTATCCCTAGGATGTTCTCACTCTAGCCCACATTCAAGATGCTACGTGGACATAGAAGATGAAGGCACTATTGGATGCCTTTTATCTTTCACCGAATGTTGTAGTTGGTAGATAATCACAACCACCTCAACCATTGCATGCACCTAAAGTAGGAGAAGATCCTTCAAAGCCTTAGGAACCTCCATTGCTTAGGACTATTTGATCTTCTCCAACATCTTTACACCATCTAAGGAATTGTGTTTGTCAGTTTTGTCCTAGTGTTTAATTTTGTTGTTCTAAATAGCCAAAATTTTATAATCAATGTAAAACCATACACTCTAGGCACTTAGTTTTTGTTGTGTAGCTTATATGTTTGTTTTGGGTGTCAATAATCCCATACCTTCCCAAATTTTGTAAATAACTCAAGGATGATTTTTCATTCAGCTGTGGGAGTATAATGAGTAATTTGGTTGGCCACGTTAACAAGATGCTATTGACATGACCCCATTGATGTGATCCCATTGATATAGGGTTTGACCTGTTGACACGTACTCATCAATGGGGCTTCTTGTTTTGCCTATAAATATGCATTCACCAATCGCATTTATGACATAATTCATATAATTATAGCCAAGCTCTTGCAGTTTTATCATTCAGAAGAATATTTTTCTAAGTGCTCATAGTAGAGTCAAAATGTGTATAGATCTTTATTCAATCACTATTATACCTAATGATGGTAATGTATGCAACAGTAAAGATGAGCTTTCTTATAAACCTTGTAGCACTTTGAAATAGATTAATTATTTCCTTTATGCATTTAATATTTTAAGTAATTTCCTTTAATGTTTTAAGTAATTAAGTAATTAATTATGCTATACTAAGTTAAATTAAATAGAAATTAATTAAGCACATAAGTACAACCACTTCGAGCATATGCTTAGTGCTTGGTAATCCCAGTAATGCTTAATGTTTGGTAACCTAGTAGCGTTAAACATGTTTAGGATGTGTACGGAAAGTGAGAATGGATGCTTATGTTAGGATTAGTTAAATGCTAGATTGTTGGATTAAATTAGTAATTAAATTACTTTATTCATCATTCTTTATTCTTAGGTGACTTAAAATATAAAACACAAAAAATCATAAAAATCATATGCCTCAATTACACTTAATGATACCTTTGCATTTCATAAGTGTAATTGGGAAGATAATGATTACAATGGTTAGTTTCACTTCCTAGAGACCAATATACTTAGAAAACTATAAGTCCATGGAATTTGATTGGATCATGTAGCAATGCTTAGTGATTCATATGGTTGGTCATAGGATCTACTCGTCACTCATCATGTATGCTTTGTCCTACTATGGAAAGTGGGGATATATAAATAGTAATTTTGTTATCACAACCAATTTTCACAATCCTTTTATAAATTTTGAGTTTAGCAACTAATCTCTAAAGCCATGTTTCTTTCTGACTAGCTAGGTTTGCAACAACATATTCTACTTTAATAGGAGAATAAACTACATAAGACTATATTTGGTTTTTCAAGATATAGCACCACCAAAGATATTAAACACATATTCACTAGTTGACTTTTTGTTTAAATTTCCACCCCAATCAGCATCCACATAACCATGTAGAATGGATGAATCACTTTGATAACAAATACCAAAGTTCATAGTACCATGAAGATATCGGAAAACTTGTTTTACAACAATCTAGTGTTATTTTCTTGAATTAGACATATACCTATTGAGTTTTCGAATAATGTATGCAATATCAGGTCTAGTACTAATCATTACATACATCAAACTATCGATAGCACTAGCATATGGAATCTTTATCATGAGCTCTTTTTCATTATTTGTCTTGGCGCATTGTTTAACTAAGAGTTTCATCCCAATTTCACAAGGTGTTGCCACAAGCTTACAATCTTGAATATTATATATTTTTAAGATATTTTGCACATATGTAGATTTTCCAACCCAAAGTTTGTTATTACCTCTATTTCTTTTAATTTCCATGCCCAAAATTCTTTTAACAGCATCAAGATCTTTCATCTCAAACTGAGAAGAAAGAAGTTGTTTCAACTCCTTAATTTCATCCATGTCACTTCTTGATATTAACATGCCATCAACATATAGCAGTAAAATTAAGAGTTTTCCATTTTTGTTTTTGACATATAAGCAAGAGTCTTCCTGACGTCTAATGAAGCCAAGATTTAACATGTGTTCATTAAATTTTTTATTCCACATTCTTAGTGCTTGTTTAAGTCCATACAATGATCTTAGTAATTGACACACCATATGCTTTTTTCCTTTCACTTCATACCCTTTAGGTTGAAGCATATATATTTCCTCATTAAGATCACCATTGAGGAAAGCAGTTTTTACATCCATTTGTTCAAGTTCTAGATCATAAGCTACTACTATTAATAGCAATGAGCTAATGGATGTTAATTTTACTACATGGGAGAAGATTTTATCATAATCAGTTCCCTTCTTTTGGAAATAACCCTTAACAATAAGACATGATTGAATTGGTCACCATATTTAATTTTGAACACCCACTTACATCCAATTGGTTTTCTATCAAATGGAAGTTCAACCAATTCCCATGTCTTATTCTTATGAATAGTAGACATTTCATCATCCATCACTCACTTCCATTCTCTATGATAAAAGGATGTACACACTTCATCATAAGTAAGTGGTTTAGCTTCAGTGATTATAATTTGATCTTCAAATCAAGTGGGTAATTTTCTTATGCAACCATATCATCTTAAGAGTTGTGAAGTTGATGGAGCATAATGTTGATACTCTATTTTCTCATCTTCACTTACATCTTCCCTTGTACTTATTTCTTGTATATTATTCACACCATCTTGTTAGTCAAGAGTAATATCTACTACCAAGGGAGGATGACCCTCTAAATTTTCTTTATTAACTTGAAAAGATACATGATTAGGTGTTACATCATTAGAGAGATTGCACTTAATATGTTTGCAAGACTCTCTAAATATGACATCACAACTATAGATAACCCTCTCAGTTTCTGTATTGTACAACTTATAAGCTTTAACACCATGACCATAACCAAGGAATATAGATCTTACAGACTTATAGTTTAATTTTGACTTATCAATTTTTGGAATGTGAACATAAGCTTCACACCCAAAATCTTGAAGATAATTCAAATTAATAGACTTGTTGCTCCATATTTCTTTAGGAATATTTCCATCAATTGCAAAGGATGGAGACCTATTGATGAGATAGCAGGCAATCATTGCAACTTTAGCCCAAAAATGTTTACCAAGACCAGCTTCACTTAGCATGCATCTAATTCTTTCCAACAATGTTCTATTAAAACATTCATCTACTCCATTCTATTTGGGAGTTCCTAGAATAGTCTTTTGCCTGTATATGCCATGTTCTTTACAAAAATTATCAAAATCATGGGAGCAAAATTCACCACCATTATCTATTTTGAGAACCTTGATTTTCCTTCTTGAATAATTTTTAACAAGTGCTTTGAGCTCTTTAAATTTTTCAAATACTTCAGACTTATGCTTCATTAAACAGATCCATGCTTTGCTTGAAATATCATCAATGAATGAAACATAATATGTAACACCTCCAAGTGAGAATGTTTGGAAGTCTTTAACTTTTTCACATCCATCACTATGTAGTAACTCTAACACTTGATTAACTTTAGCATTACTTCTTGGAAATCTTGAATGTGTTTTTTTATCAAGTATGCAATGATGATAAAAAATTTAGAGATTCTTCTATGAGGTTAATTTTACCTTTTTAATGCAATTTTTAAAACCTTTTTCACTTAAATGTGCCAATATTCTATGCCAAAGATTAATGCTTGAATGTAAGTCAATAATAGCTACCATGTTGAAGTTGTATTACAACGTCCTTACTTCCAACTAGTTTAGTCTTCCCACCTTTACATCAATGACTAGAGGTAAAGATCCTTACAATATTTTACATTTTTCTTTATCAAATATGATAGTTAGACCTACATAATCTAACACACCCATAGACAAGAGACTCATTGTGAGTTTAGGTACATGACAGACATGAGATATATTTTTAATGGTTCCATCCTTAACTTCAATTTTAACTTTATCATACCCAAAAACATCACAAAGACCATCATCACCTAGTTTTCCCACACCAAGATTACAAAGAAAGTATTCACAAAACCATTTGAGGTATGGGGTATAGTGATAGGAAGCACCAGAATCAATATACCAAGAAACTCTCTTAGTGTCATCAATTGATGACACCACATACAAATCTCGCTCTCGATGAGAAGGAGGAATTTCATTTCTTTAATTATTATTTGTAGATGCTTTTTCTTTCTTTTTTGCTTTACAATATTTTTTAAGGTGACCAATATTTCCACAATTCCAACATTTTGATTTTGTGGAATTTTTCTAGGATCTAGGAGGTTTAAACTATGGGCTTTTGTTCAAGTTTAAGTTGGAGTTTTTGGCAAGGAAAAGATCACTTTGGATAGGGGAAAACCTTTTAATTCTCCTTTCTTCATTGAGGAGTTGAGCTACAATGGTACTAAAATTAAGAGTTGACATACAATTACTCAATGACCTTGCAAAAGTATTCTAGGACTCAAGAAGAGACTCTAAAAGATACATACAACAATCTTCCTTTTTCATTTTATCTTCAACTACTTCAAGTTGCATCATGATATCATCGAAGATACTTAGATGATCAGTAATTAACATACTTTTAAGCATCTTGAGTGTGTGTAAATTCCTCCTATAAAATAATCTACTAGCAACAGATTTTGTTTGGTACAAATCTTTTAACTTGTTCCACAGGTCTTTGGTAGTTAAAACTCCAAAACATTGAGCAGCATCGAACAAGAGAGACAAATGAATTCTACTTCATGTTTTTCTATCCAAGGCCTCCCAGTTTGAATTTGTGATAGTAGTAGGCTTTGAATTAGCAATTACTTGCTAGTTAACAAGAAGATCCTCCATGTACATTCTCCAAACTTCATAATCATTGCCAGAGAATTTTTTAATTTTGATTTTTGCTAAGTTTATCATATCCTGGAATCAAAAAACACCACAAAAGAAGAGAAAAAAACTGCCATGAAAGAACCTGGCTTCAATACCAATTGTGATTTTTAGATTGTTCATGATAATAGTAAAAAATAAATCAATAGAAAAACATAATAATATATCCTGGGGAAAATGAAAAAAACACTAGTAAGAAATAGGTTCCTGGATCTTTTATGTCAACTCAAAGAGAATTTATCAAACACAATGAACAACAAAGAATGAGAAAGAAAAAAGCATAGGGGTGAAAGCCAAATACACTACCTTCAAAGGTTCCTTGTAACCATATTTATAGCATGGGATGGACATTTGTAGGTAGTGTTAACTGAATGTAAACTAGATATTAACAGCAATAAAATGACGAAGATGAACAATAGTTTTACATTGATTATATATCAAATATTTGCAGTTAAATACTCAAAGCTGTATTTTATTGCAACATAACTATTGTGCCATACAATTACAAAAAATATAGTGCTTGTAATCAAAGAGATGACAATATCTGAGCTTATGTGAACAATAGTTGCCTTCACTTCACTTACAAAAACAATTACTGTTACATTTTTTGTTTGATTCCTTACAATAATACAAACATTTGTGAATAAGGAAACCAAAGCATGCAAATCAACACCACATAAGAAAATTATTTCATATTCTCAAATAAGATTGAAGAATTCCCATAGCCCATTATGATCACCAAGGCTAGAACATTCATCCTCCACTATGGTTTTGTCTAATTCTATGAGCAAAATCATTCATATCAAGGATTCCATCCTATACATCAAGTAAAAAGCTTTTTTTGCAAATTATGTGTGTATTTTTTTAAAAGGTCAACACTTTCAATTGGGGTTTTTAAAGCTCTTTTTCAAGATGCTCATAGCTAAATCTTAATATCTCCTTCTAATTTGGAGGCAAAGAATCTTTTATTATGAACCAAAATTTTCTCCAAAATTCAATATCTCTTTCATAAATGTGTCTACCCACTAAAGCCAAAATTGAAGGAATGCCATCATAGTTATTGAAAATATCAATGATGAAAACATCAAATAGAATGTTCACTTCCTCTATTCCTCCAAATGCATGATAGCAAAATATTTCCTTGGATTCCTTCAAAGGGTGTTTTGATTCTAGCAAAGAAATTTTCAAGGTATTTAACAACTGCACAATCATGCTTCAAAACTCCCTTTTCTCTACTTGTTACAATAATGACACTCGTAACACCTAGGTAAACATAATCAATGAATACATCACTCAAATTAGTTTCTTCATTGATATTGTCTAAGAAAACCAAAATGTCTACATTTTCAGCTTGTCCTTCAAAATTTTTCATTGACTTTCATTGAAGATTGGATCATACTGGAGAAGTCCCTTGATAAGTTGTCTGTGAACAGCATATACACCACCACCCATTTCTACAAGTGCATTCACATCCTCAATGAAGCAGCACTACCCAAAATGAGAATGTAGGTTGTTATAAAGGCATTTTGTAAAGGTGGTTTTGCCAATGCCTCCAAATCCAATAATTTTCACCAGTGTCACAAAATGTTCCTCCTTATAGCATCTCATGATGTCATCCTTAATGCTAAGTAAACTATCCTTGATTTCAACTACTTGTTCTGGAATTGCAACCAATGCAACTTCAAGGTGTTCACATATTCTGTTGATAATAGTCCTACACAGTTTACTAAAGTAACAAAGATAAATAAATAATGAGTAGTAGTTCTACTTTAAACATGATCCAACAATATGATGTTATATACACAATTGTTTACATCTCATACACCAAATATAAAAGCTCTTAGCTACTATTTCAAGGAAGCATGGGAATGCTATTAGTATGCTTCACTTAAGTTAGCATCACTTTAGAATTAAAAGAGAAATATGGATTCAACTCCCTCAAGAAGAGCTCACTTAGATTACTATGGGTTAGTAGCCCTTGAAGATGAATTACATGTGACTATCCAGTTGAAACAACTTTATAATGTTACAGCAAACAAACTTATATGAATTGTTTTTATTGCCCCATTGATGTTTGGTCAATTTGTAGGGTCTATCTTTATTTTTCATAAAAAAAAATGCATTATCCTATGGGTGTTTTAGATTAAAGGCATGCCCTATGCAATTATACACGTCTACTTATACTATTAAATGGTACAACAATAGTAAAAAAATACACTTATGCTTATAAAACAAAAATATAATATTGCAACAAAATTTTTAAGATATTTCCTTGTTACATCTCGTTCTAGTTAAATAGATGAGTTGATATTTAATTTTCATACCAATTATTAAGTCTTTGAACTTAATAAAACCTAAGTTTGAGTTTCATCATCTCAAGTTCTCAGTAGAGCAGTGCATGTTAAGTTACTCCTAAAACATTTCTTCAGGGTAAAATAATGTCACTAAGACTCCAAAACAAAATGCACTTGAAATTTTGGAATTTACAGTGAATCAACTTAAAATAAGGTGGGCTACGACCAGTTAATCAAGCTCCATGGCTTATAAAAATACAAATTGAAGTCTGATGAACCAAAACGTTAATCAATAAATGATTTTATTTTACTCTTACCCTTTACCCAAGTACCCTCTAATGGGAGATGCCTTGAATAGAATGTTTCTCTAATTCTCAACGATTGCACGACTATATCTGTCACTGTGCTTTTAAAAGCCCTACCCAAAAGTGCCCCTCAAATGTTGAACATCAGCAAGATCAACATCGTATGATGTTATCATGTATGGTGTTAAATGTTGAAAGTACAAAAGAGGCACAAACAACAAATTAGTGTGATAAAAATCCAAACTAGAAAAGATAAACTACACAATACAAACATTAAAGTTAGATAAGTTATAGGAATAAAGTCTTGCATGGTTTGGGCATGTGAAAAGAAGATTAAATAATGAGCGTATAAAAAAAGTTTGCTACATCACTATTCTAATATTCTAGAAAAGCCATCAAAAGGAAGACCAAACAAGATACAAGAAAAAACCTTTGATAATAATACCATATTGGTATCATGGTGATTGCATTGTAAAATCTATAATAAAGTTTCTATTATGTATTTTTTTGGAATCTAAAACAAGTAAAACATAGGTACACCCCAAGATTGATAGAAGTTTATAACTTAGTGCTACCCAATGGAATCAAACTTATGATGTGGGGCTACCAAGCCAAAACCCATACCACTAGGGTGACACCTCATTGTTTCTATTATTCTATTTTGATTGTGTGCGCAACTAATTTAAAACTTACTTATTATGAAGCTTCTAAAACTTGGCGAGGAGGAATCGTTTTTGGAAGACGAAACATTTTTTAATAATATTTAAACATAAAATATATTGCCAATGAGGTTTTTGATGAGATATACTTCTCTAGCCTTTGATCGAAACTTAGTAGTATCCAAAGGGTCTACAAAGGTAATAAAATTTCATTTTTAGTTGTAGTATAACTTAGTATTACCAACTAAAAGTGAGCCCATAACTTGGAATTTCTAAATCAAGAATCTTATCACTAGGCTAACACCTAATTGTTGCTTTTAAAGCTTAGATGTAATTGGTTAGATGATGGCTGACATATATTTTAATATCAACAATTAATTTCATTTAAATTAATTCATCAATGTAAAAAGTAAAAATTGTGATTATGGATTTAGTCATAGTCAACCTAAAATCAATTTGAGCCATCCATTTTAGTCATCAACAGTGATCCTCTAGATCTATAAATCTAGAAGTCTCATGGCTCTTTTTCTCATACATCACCATCATCAAATATCAATCTATCATAAGATCATTTAGTAAATACCCTTGTATCTTTGGAGAAGAGTTTTAGAAAAGTAATGCTAGAGAAACCATTTCTTTTTTATGTTGCAAACATGACATTTTGCAAGATTTTAGGATTTTGTATTTTCTAAAATTTCTTTGTGATCATTTGATATTTTCTTCATCAATATAATCCTTTATCAATTTTTTAAACATAGTAAATTATTATAAATATAATATTATTTTATATTAACATAAAATAATTTTTTATTAAATTTTTATATTTTTTTAATAATTAAATAGGTTAGTTTACCTTTAAAATATTTTTAATTTTAAATTTTTGACCTAATAGAAAACTTAATATCTTTAAGAATCATAACAAAAGTCAACACATTTGTGTTTGTTGTGTATACTTTTAAATAAAGTCATTAACTACACAAGCTAAAATTGGAATGGAAATTATTATTGATCTTGTCATGTCTTTTCAAATATAAATGTTAATATTTTAGCTTAATGGTATATTTTATATATAATCTACTTTAAACATTGAATAATGTCATAATACAATGTTATATTTTTATAAACTTTTTTAACATTGCAAGTATTGTTAACATTATTAAAAAATATAATAATATATTTTTTAAACATTGTGAATTATTATAAATATAATATTATTTTTTATAAACATAATACAATTTTTTATTAAAGTTTTATATTTTTTTAATGATTGAATAAGCAACACGTAGTTAACCTTCAAACATTTTTACCCCTTAAATTTAAATCTAAAAATAAATTTAATAGCTTAACAATTTTTTACATTAATATAGATGTTAATATTTTTTAGGTTATTGTAATCCTAAAAAAACCTATGGTATATGCACTTTTCTCCACTATCTACTTCTACCATTAGCACTTCATCTTCTTCCTTAAAAGGATTTTCATCATCTTCACCCAATATCCAATTAGCTAGCCATTCGGAAGGCCACTCCGGGACTTCACTTAAGTCATAAACTAGAAACTAAAACTTGGGATCATCATTGGTTTCTTCAACCATGATTCCCTTCCCTTTATCCTTACTAAAAGGGCTTCTTTCAAGCACTAGTACATCACTTCCTCCATGCTTCCTTTGTCTTACTTAAATAAACTCATCAAGCACAAACTCATCTTGTAGACAAGGGTTTGAAGCATGACTAGTACCCATCAAATGATAGTACTTTGAGGTAAAAACTAACCTTTCTTCTACAAATTTTGCAGCCAGTGCATGCAATTCAGTGACATATTGCTTTTGATAGCTATTAGGTTGACTGATAAAGCTGAAGGCAAGAAGAGAATCTACTATGGCTCTGATGCCATTTTGGATTGTCATTTGTCTAGCCTCATGCTTAGCCTTGATGTAAGCATCAATCTAATCATGATGTTCTCTAGGCATCTTAAAGGTCATGATCTCACACAGACAAATGACATGATAAGCAGTTAACCTTGACTACAAACACTTCCTAGAGGTGCTGCGTGACACTTGGGAAGCTACATAGCTAACAATGAAGCTAGCCTAGCATGCTGTTCATAAGAACTCATTCCGACTAACATATATTAGGCTGAATAAGGAGCATATCCACTTAAGGACACTTCACAATAAAAAAGTATTGTAAAAACTGAACCTTTGAACTCAAGCTCAAGCAAATTATATTGCAATCTCAAACACTCGTGATTACATACAAAGGCAATGCCTCATTATATAGGCACATAGAAGGGAAGAGATAAGGATGGGTAATGGAGTAGATAAGCTCAACTATTACATCACTTCTGCAATTATTTTATTCATGGACAAAGACATGTTTAAATTATAGCACACTTAGAATTGACTAAAGAGCTTTTAAAATAGCTCGATGCACACTACACATCTTGGACTTTGACATTTGGTAGTCATGAAAAACTCAAATTATCTTAGACATCTTCTCTAGCATTATTGCTGGTAACATGGCAGCCTCTTATGATGCTTGGGAGTCTTCAAACATGGGCAGTCTTTCCACCTAGCATTCATTATGATACAATGTCACATCTTGATATAAATTGATTTGCTAGAAAGTCTAACATAATGCATTCTTCCAACTGTCCCACTCAATTAGAGTTGTGACATAGTTGCATGCTAGCTGGTTGGCAAATAATTGATGCCTTATCAGCAAGATATTATCTAGCATCTTTTCTCTTTGTAGATGTAGCAAAATCTTCACCTCTAGATGTGTCCACTTTAGATTATTGATGAGACAATTAATGCATCCTACCATGTTTACGAAGAAATCTACATTGGGGTACAACCTAGAAATGCTACTTCTAAATTCTTGTGGAAAGCATCGACTAATCCAACAACACCATTTCACATGTCCTTTGAGTGAGTCTAGGGATCATCTCATCCATTGGTCAGTCACTGCTGAATCTTCTGATGTTGAGGTAGAGGTAGGTGAGAGCAGTTAGGCTCGAAACATGAAGCTCTTGAGTTCTCTTGTGAGGGTGTTCTTTAATCTGAACAACATCACCAAACATTCATACAATCCTCCTAGGGTGCTGAATGTTGTCGTATGAATGTCTTCTTTAGTAATCTTAATATGGTGATAACCCAACTTGTAGTCAAACTTGCTAAAGAGCTTCTTGAATCAACTCTCTAAATTAATTCTTTATTATTTGGCAAAGGCCACTTGATATCCATAGTTACAGCATTCAATGGAATGTAATTGATCATCATCCTGGCTTTTCCTCATTTGATTTTAGCATGATTACAACTCACAAAGCATGCACAAGAATAGCTAGAGGTCGAAGGTCTTACCAAACCTTTCTTTATAAATTTTGCAACTTGATTTTCAACTTCTATCTCATCAATTCTTCTCATAGGGATGGTCTTTCTTTGCACTGGGATGGGATGCATTGTTGGAATGTAGGCCATCGAGTTGTCTTTGGACGAAAATTCAAACGGGTGCTTGCAACAACACTTCTTCAATAGACTTTGTAGCTCTTAAATGGCACTTATCTTCATTCCTTTCCATTTAAGCATCTTCTGTACTTTTTGATACTTGGACATTTGATTTTCTTGAATTGCTTCATGTTTGATTATTTGTGCTATAGAGGGATTATTAGTATAATACCTGGTTTTCACAAACTACAACTTTCCCAACTCTAGAGGGATCCTTGGGATGGTAAGATTATGATCTCTTATTGTATGATGATCAATTCTTTTCCCACTATGTAGGGTAAGCAGTGGTCCATGAAGTTGGTACCTAGCTCGATGTTGAATCCTCCATTGCTGATTTGAACAAAGTTGACTTCCTTGATCAAGGTGTCATTTATCCTTACTAGAATGTCAAGAGAAAATTGTTTAGATGTCTCATCCCATTCATTGTGTTAATTCTAAAGGGCCTTGCTAATTCAACCCAATTCTCCATTACTTTCTGATGAGCAAAGTTGAAGGTGGCATCGGTATCTATAAACGCTGTGAACTTCCTCCATTTTACTTTGCCATCTACTTCTACTTTAATTGGGATTAACAGTAAAGATACCTCAAATATTGACTTCTTGATCTGGTGCATTGCTCCTTTGGGAAGCTAAGATTTCTTCAATCTTTCTCCAATGGGATGATATACTAGTTTGAACTTCTTTTCATATGGCATGATCAAGAACTTTTGATATAATTGGAGTTGTGTCTAAGAAGATTGAACTATTTGAATCATCTTCAGAGAATAATGGCAAGTGTTCTAAGTAGAAATTAGAAGTCTGCTCATTCTTGTCATCTCCCTAGAGTCCACTAGGTCCTAGCTCTCTTCTTTTCTACATGGCAAACAGGTTAGTTAAACTATTTGTAGATGAGAAGCTTTCTTCATTGGATTTGGAGACTCTTTCTTCATTATCTCCTTCTAACTGGTTCATCCATGCTTCTAGTTTGGCCAGGTCTTTAGAATTTCAATCTTCTTCTTCTTCCTCTTCGAAAATCCACCTGCCTTTAGCCATTCTAAGTGAAATCTCTTCTTCCTTTGAACTTGAGCTTGAGTTTGAATGATCTTCAAATTGCAGATGATAGATCTTTTCATTATTTTGCAGGCACTCTTCCAATTGTTCTTTAGATTCTATGGGCTCCCATTCCTTTCCATATTCTACAAAGAAATCCTTTTACCTTTTGTGGAGTCTTGTTGTTTTTCTTCAGACATTCATATGCATAGTTTCCTTTCTTTCTACAATTATAACAGCTTATAGTTTTTGAATTTTTTGCAGTTCTCCTTCTTCTCATATACTTGTTAGGTTTGAATCTTCTTGGTCTAACTTGGTAACTTCTTTTGTATCTCCTTGGGCGACTAGTTGCAAATTTTTTTCTTGGCTTCCTTTTGGTAGAAGTACTGACATTCTTTCCAAAGTTATCTACCAAACCATCTAAATTTGCACAAGTTGCTGCAGAGGGCATTATCTTGGATAGTCCTATTTGGAGACATGCTTGTTGCAACTCCTGTCTTGTCATGTGTATTACATCCAAAAAATACTATAAAGACAAATTTACATTATTTTGTACTAACTTATGAATAACTATTTGTCCCAATTTTCTTGGCCAAGATCCTAAGTACATATAGGAGGTGAACAAGTCTTTGTGTAGCGCTAATCTATAAACTTCTTTTTTATATTCATCACTATATTGTTCAAAATCTTCTAACCAAGAAAACCTTTGCTGACTCAATAGCAGCCTATCTTGGACTCTTAGATTTGTTAATAAGTCAACAATGAACTCAATGACCATTGTTGTAAATAGACCTTGAAACCCATGATCTAAAACTTGATTCTGATAATCTAAAGTGGTGTTCTTCCACCAATTTCAGATAATGCCAAAGGTTCTTGCTAATCCACCACACATAGCTATTCTTTCATCCAATTTTAAAACATTATTACCTACTTTTAATTGATCTATCCAAAACCAAATTGTTTGGTGAACTTCTCTAGGTGGCAAGTAATCAATATTTAACATGGGAACAAAAGTACCTATCATATCTTTCAAGGCGCCAAATGGAGGAGGTTGCCCTTGAGAAGTTGGATATGAAATCATTATTTATCCTTGACATGCTCTATTGTTGTCAAAGGGATTGCCTTCTTCGGAACTTTTGGATGACTCTAATTTCTTTGACTCTTCATCTTTGATCAACTTCTTCTTTAATGCCTTCTCTATCTTTAACTTAAGAATCTTTTCTTTGTTCTCTCTACTTCACTTGGTCCTTCTGCTTCTTTTCTTCTAATTCTCTGCATTTCTACTTATCAAAGGGGATGGATTTTAGCTAGTTTTCTTGAGCATAAACCTCTTTCAAGAAGTCCTTCCTTTTATCTTTTTCTAATTTTCTTTTTTCTTTTACTATATCATCATATTCTGCAACATGCTTTAGTACTTGGTCCACCTTTTCTTCTATACTATTCATATTTTCACTACAATATCTTGACCAATTTAACACATAATTCAATTGCCTTCTTTTTGATTTTGAGTGGAATTGATGTTGTGCTCCAGTAGGTAGTTGCAATCTACTTATGTCAAGAATAACATCTTTTGATACTGTAGTACAATAAGAGCCCTTTGGAGGCCACTTCCCTCTTTTGACTAGCTTTATACCTTTCACTTCTTTGGCTTGCATCATGAATATAACACCGTTATTGTTGAAATTTGGAGACTCCTTGGTGTTCTTTCCTTTTGAACTTGATCCCTCATCATACTTGACTGAAGGTAACATAGTAGGCAACACTGCTAAATCAATAATAGCATTTCTCCCCAATTGTTGAACAGGGTATCTAGACCATATTTTCTGAGTTCTAGTAGTCTTTTGAAACTCCTGATCTTTTAGATATCTTTGAATTTTTGGGAAGCCTAGCACGTAGCCTTCCGCATCTATGGATCTTCCACAAGCAAGCAAATGTTTACTTCCAACTGGAAATTTTACTTCCCATTTCAATTTGTGATTCATAAAAATGGTATTTGTTAATTAAAATGTGGCTCTAGCTCCAATGGCAACATAAACTAAACCAAGTAACAATTTCATACCATGTATCTCCACATACAACAACAAAGTAGAAGTGTAGTTGTAAGTCATTATCTTTCCTATAGTTGAGACATAAGATATTTATTTTGTATTTTTTTATTATTTATCTTCTATTTGCTAACTAATTGAATGAATGAAGATTTAATAATTGAATTAATTAACTAATTAACTACTTCATTAACTAACTATCCTAATGTGGAATGTCAATTCCCATTTGTCGTACGTATCATAAACCTATGTTAACACTACTAGGTTACCAAGTGTATACTACTAGACTATGGTATATTAAGATCTACCATTGATGGTAATGATGATGGTAGAGATGCTCACTATGATGATGATATTGATTAGGATACACATCGAGCCTACATGTTGAGAAGTAGGACAGAGAATGTCTAGAAAAGTACTGAGGAAGAAATGATAGAAGACCAAAAGGCTATCATTCTATTTCATGAAGCCATCCTCAATAGAAAATCCTTTGTCATGATAGACGAAAACTGCAATTTCCGGAATTACCAAAGGAG
This sequence comes from Gnetum montanum, assembly GCA_015680685.1. NCBI lineage: Eukaryota > Viridiplantae > Streptophyta > Gnetopsida > Gnetales > Gnetaceae > Gnetum > Gnetum montanum. The sequence continues at coordinate 743,001 of MNCI01010116.1, read as the reverse complement.
GCTATATACAATTTCTCAAATTTGTTTTCTACTAGATGGATGACTTCGTTAAAGTAATCTGAAGCTATCCTAGACATCAAAGGAGCTGGAATTTGACCAATGTTCTTGCCATTCTTCACAGAAGAAAAGATTACCAGATGGAAAGAACAAGGACACCACTATGTTCACCTAGGGTAGAAGGATATTTTGGTAAGCCCAAAGTTTAAGATTTAAATTTAAAAGTAAACTTAATACCTTAGTAAATTTTAATAAAAGTCAACGTCAATGTGAGATTTGTGCTTGACCTCAACCATTACTTGCACAAGATTGATTTTGTGTTTATTACATATACCTCAATCATTAATTGTACAAGCTAAAATTACTAACATCTTATGGTGATTAATATTTCAGTTGATGACTACCAATGGTATCTTGTTTCTCATTATAAATATTATAGAAAGAAGAAGATAAAAAGCAATTTATATTTTATTTGAGTTATTTAATTTTAATATTGTTTTTTATTATTAAAAATAATAATTTTCATTTTTTTACAAAATGCTTATTTATGCTATAGCTACAAGTTTCAATCAAGCATAAAACATAGAAAAGGAAAAAAGCTGTTTGTAATCGACTAACTCAATATCTTTTTGTATATAGCATTTTTTTAAAAATATTGTGTTTTATGTTAGTTTAACGTCATGGTGTGGTAAAACATATTTGTAGTTAATTGATAAAAACCAATGAACCAGTTTTGCTTTGTAGTCAGTTAACTCAGGTTTTACGATATCGTGTTTTATGTTAGTTTAATATCAAACTACGGGTTGTATTCATTATAGCATGTTAACAATGCGTATACGTAGGTAAAACATATATGTTATACAATTTTAATAATGTAAAATAAAATAACATTATATTTTTCTAAAAAATTATATTAAATTAAATTATAAATTTTTTAACATTTTAAAACAAAAATATAAATAGGATAATAATATTTTAAATTTTTTAATATATTTTTATTTAAATAAAATTTATTTATAAACTTTTTTGAAATAATATTACCTATTAATAACTCATTTCTATATAAATTAAATAAAATTGTAAAATTAATAATCTTATATTTATTTTAATGCTATATATAAACTACATAAAATTTTGGTTAACATCATAATATTTTTTTATAAATATTATAAATCATTATGTGATTCATTTATAAACTTAATGTGTTATAAATTATTTTTAAATATTGTTAACATCATTAAAAAATATCATTATATATTTTTTAAACATCACAAATTATTATAGATATACTATTATTTTTTAAAGATGTAATATACTTTTTTATTAAAGTTTTTAATTTTTTTAATAATTCATCATATATGTTAAAACATCATTGCTCCATAAACTTAAGAGTAATAGAAGTCAAGCGCAAATTAGAATGGAAACTATTGTTGATTGCACCATAGATGTTAATATTTTAGTTGATTGCCAAGGTTATTCATTATAAATATTATAAAAGTAAAGAATAATTTATATTTTATTTGAGTTATCTAATTTTCATATTTTTTTTAATATTAAAAATAATAATTTTTAATTTTTTTACAAAAAGCTTATGTATGCTTCAATGTTTAGCAAGCATATAAGATGGAAAGAGAGAAAAGATTTAAAAAACGAATAGGTAAGAAAAGATTGTTGTGTATTGTTTGTAGTATAATATTTGTTTAAAAGGTTGATGTGACGGTAACCATCTAGATGATAAAACTGTTTTTACAAGTTTTGTAATGGATTTTTGTATTTAGCATTTTGCAATACATTTGTTTTATGTTACATTATGCTAAAATCTAAGGATCATATTAATTATAGCATACTAAGAACACGTTACATATTTATTATAACATTTTAATAACATAAAATAAAATAACATTACAATCTTTTAAAACATTAAATTAAATTAAATTATAAAATTTATTAATGTTTTAAAAACCAAAATATAGAAGGAATAATAATATTATTAAAACATACAATAACATTGTAATCTTATAATAATATTAAATAAAACAATATCTTAAAATTTTTAATATACCTTTATTTTATAGAAAATTTATTTATAAATATTTTCAAAATAATATTAAGTATTAATAATCCATTTTTACTTGTATTAAATAAAATAATTCTTTAGATTTTTTAGTATACTTTTATTTTAATAAAATTTATTTATAAAATTTTTTAAAATAATATTAATTATTAATAACCCATTTTTATAAACTAGTTAAAAAGTAATGTTATAATATTTGTTTATAAATATTATGCACCATAATTATTTATAATTTTTTAATATAGTAACCATTTTAAAATATTATTTAAAAATATTATAATATATTCTTTAAGCATAGTAAATTATTATAGATATGATATTATTTTTTATAAAAATAATATAATTTTTTATTAAACTTTTTAAATTTTTTACTAATTAAATATGTAACTCATGATTAACCTTTAAATATCAAGTAAATTTAATATTTTGCATTTTGCATTGTTACATATGGCTTACCCATTACCTAGCTCATCCATTACTGTAACAAGCACGGAAACTATCATTGATATCTTGCATCTTTTCAAATTAATATTTGTGCTAATTGTGGTCATTATGGTATCTTATTCTTTGTTATAAATATTATATAAAGTAATTAATTCATAAAAGGTATTTAATTTTAATATTATTTTTTAAATATTAAAATAATAAATTTTAAGTCTTTCATAAAATGTTTATTTATTTATGGTACACGGTTAAATCACTTATAGGTCAATTACAAAAGAGAAGAGATTAAAGAAACAAATGGTGTAAAAAAGAGGGAAAGAAATTGTTGGAGATAGTTAGTGGTAAAGATATTATTTTGATAGTTGATACGTCAAATTTGTAACTAAAGGAGAAAATTGAGAAAAAGGATGAACATGTTTATAATCTATTTACTTGATATATTTTGGTATTTAGCATTTCTTAGTAAATTGTGTTTTATGTTATTTAGCTAACATCTCATGGTTATATTAATTACCGCATGTTAAGAATTCCTATACGTGGGTAAAACATATTTATTATACAAATTTTTACACAATTATACCTTTTAAAACCATAAATATGATAATAATATTATTAAAACATGAAATAAACTGACATTGTAATAATATTTTAAATTTTTAATATATTTTTGTTTTAATAAGATTTATATATAAACTTTTTAAAATAGTAACCCATTTTTATAAACATTAAATTGTATAAGGAATAACGTTATATTTATTTTAATTATATATGTATATATATATTCTTTGAAACATTACTAACAGTTGTAATTATTTTTTATAAATATTATAAAGCATTGTAGGATTCATTTATAAACTTGACATGTTATAAATTGGTTTTTAAATATCATAAGCATGGTTAACATCATTAAAAATATCATATTTGTGTGAATTAGTATAAATGCAATATTATTTGTTTATAAACATAATACAATGTTTTATTAAAGTTTTAGATTTATTTAATAATTAAATAGACAGAAACATTTTACTTCTTAGATACTTTAAATGTAGGAGTAAAATTAATATCTTAAGAATTATAATAAAAGTCAACATCAATGTTGCATTTATGTTTGTTATGCATGCCTAATTACCTAGAATTGGAAGGAAAACTATTATTGATCTCTGAATGTTAATATTTAAGTTGATTGCATCAATTTTATCTTGTTTTTTTTTAATAAATATTATACAAAGTAGGTTAAAAAAATTCATATTTTATTTGAGTTATTTAATTTTAATATTAAAAATAATAATTTTTAAATTTTCCAATAAACTTAACTATGCTATGAGGTTAGTCAAGCATAGAAGATAGGAAAGAAGAAAAGATTAAAGAATTGTTGTAGATTGTTAGTAGTAAGGATATTGTTTGGATGCTTAATGGGCAAATTTTGTAAATAATGGCCCTAGAGAAAACTAATGGACCAGTTTGTAATCAGTTGAGTCAATGTATTTTTATATGTAGCAGTTTTTAGTACATTGTATTTTATGTTAGTTTGATCATTCCCACATCAATTGTATTTCATTTTATTTATATCCGAAATTAATTGTATTTCATTCTATGTTTGTGTTTGATTTTTTTAATGCTTTCTCCATTATAAAATATTTTTTTGGTATGATTTATTAGTTTGATTTTAAATTCTAATAAATACTTTAACATGCACAAAAGAAAATAATATAAAATGATTGGATGAATTAGGGTTTTAATTTTTATGTTGTTAAAGATATTTTTTGTCCCTCTTCAATTTCACATTGTTATAAGCAAGTTAGCTAATTCACCTCTTTTATATAGTATAAGTTTGCAACTTCAAGATGTGCTTTTCTAATTTTATTTTTATAAAAAATAAAATTAATTATGTTTTAAGATGAGGACATCCTATTTGGGTTGGTGGTGAGCAATGTTACCTCGTACATGTAAAGTGTGTTTGGACTAACACAAATATACAAGAGACATTGTCACTCTAATGCATGCATTCAAGCTTAGTAGTAACTAATTCCCTAAGTTCCATTACATAGTTTTTTTTACTAGTGTGTTTATTCGTCTTTTATTTGAGGTGGTAGATACTTGCATGGTTTGCCTATTGGCTTTATTGCAAATTCTATTGTATCAAATCAATTGCTAAAGCATTTTATGTTGGTAAAATAGTTTGTGTTTGTTATTTCCTTCAGATCTATTAAATCATTTTTTCTTTATATAGTTAGAGTTGAATTCATTTATCATCTTAATATCATAAGCACTTTAAAACTATGTTTTTTTACCTATTTACCTTTAGTTATGTATTATGCTGTGAATTTCTAATAAAATGCTACAACCATCATATCATTTTTCTTTTTCTTCTCTTTGGTGTTTGCGGGATTCATGTTTCTCTTGCGAATGTAATTTATTTGAGTAATTTCATTGAATCAATTTCAACTGCAAATCTGCAATAAGCTGGCAGGATCTGTAGGCTTGTACCACTTAAAATTAGAATCATTAGTGGTTGTGAATGTAGCATTCCACTTCATCTTTTCTTGTGAGGTGAGTTTATCCTTAAAACTAAGTCATATGTTCAATTAATTTTTACATCTCCTACTTACCCAAATAGCAAAAAAGTGGCCTTGTTTTGATGAAAGAAAAGCGAGGATTATTTCTATAGTAATAATCAAGTTGTTTAATTTGTTGATATGTTCCATGATTCATTTTGAAGTCAACTACAAATGCCATCAGTTAGGTCTACATTTTGAATAAATGTTCCAAAATTGATTAAGCTCCTTCTCATTGGTTTCTTGTTTTTATTTAAGGAAATCACTTTTTATTAGTTCATTTAGATAAAAAAAATTTCTATTCATATTGTGGATCTTAGAAGACGTTTTAGATTGAAGGTTAAAACTTAAAATATCGTGAGGTTTTAAACATTTACACCACACCAAAATCAGTTTAAGAACAGATCACAGGTTCAATCCTGATTGGCTCTCCCTTCATCTTGGGAGATTGAATGCCAAAAACTGATTTGTCAATATTTAAGACAAAGTTACCATAGTTTGAAACGTTCTTACTTGGGTAAAAACCTTGAGATTGAATAAGGTATAATAAAACCACAGCAAACGTTATTAACGTCCTTGACATCAGTGTCTAATCTGCTAATGTCATGTATCCTCTTATGAAGATCTTATGAAGATCGGAAAAAGACTCTGACAAATAAAATAGCGCAGCATTCATATTTAAATTTATTAGAGTTTTACCTCGTATCTTAATATTTATAGTTATCTATCTCATGCACAATGATAAGTATAACAATTAGTGATGTAGTGTCTACAGTATAATCAGACTTTCCACTTTCTCTACAACTTGAAATCCTGTCCACACCAATGTTTCACAAACTCAAATCAAAACATAAGCTTTAATTTCTGTAATAAACATTGCTTGCATCCATACATGCTACTCATACCAAAGGATCTTCAAAGGTCGTCTTTATAGACCCAAGATTTAGGAAAAGCGATAGATTCAGACCGCATTGGTAAAATTAGCCAAAATTGTCTCACTCCTGTTAAAGTTACATTGTGTAACCATGTTTTATAAATTTGACGTTACAAATAATGTTGTTCTTCTGGATTTATGGCATGTAATCCACCTTCCATAAGGAAACCATCAAGAATCATGTCTCCTCTCTATATAGCTTCTGCTCAACCAAATGCTAAGCAAGCAGCATGCACTCCACTCCAACTGTACCTGTGATCGTCACTTGCCTGGATATAGAAGTAAATTAGCAAGTAAGCTAAGTAAGCTATATAGTGTATAAAAACATGGAGATGAAACTTATTCTCCAAGGCTAAAAACAAGGAAGTTGTTATAAAATGTAAATAGATAACTGGATAACAAAGACTGATCATACGTCAAAATTAGAACATACATCTGCCAAATATATCTACATTGAATGCCTTTTGGAAAAAAGAAAACAAAGAAATCCTTAACAGCTGGAAATATTATGACTAACAGGAAAAGTCCATCCATCTGCTCATTTTAATGTCTTCCAAGATCTCTTCTTCAACCTTAATGACCTTTCTCCCTGATGATACAAAATAATAAAAACAAAATCATATATGTATCGGCTGGAAATAAACGTATACTTTTAAACTCATTTACTAATACTAACATTTAGGAAACCCATTCATGTGAAAGATGTTTCACTGGAAATACAAAAGGTTATGCTTTCACTTAATGCCGAAAGAGAAGATTTGCATTTTACCATAAATTTTAGAAAGAGAACCGCTCAAAAGCTTACTTGTCATTGATGCAAGAAGTAACATCTTCAAGCTTTTCCTAGCACCACTAACCTGACAAAGAAAAGCCATGACATGTTACCAAACATGTTTCATTTATGCACAACAACAAAAGAATCACTGAATTCATTAGTGTTATCAAAGAAAAACAATCTTAAAAGAATAATCTTACAAGGTTCAATTTCCAACCCAATCTAGGATCTTGCTTAAAGATAAATTTGTAATATCATGTCCTTGTTTTGTGATCATTTTTCATGCTTTAGGTATATCTTAATATCGATGAGTGGTGGAGTAATCCAACACCCAACCATATGAGATACGAGTGTTCACGTAGAGCCTGGTTGAATTCCGTGGACAAGGCAATGTAATCATGCTAGTAATTGGTTTAAGTTCACAATCATTGTCTTTCCACATGAGCTAGTACAATCAAAGCATATGGTTTAACTCATGGTGAAGTGTATGATGTGTTGATGTTGTAGGACCACATTACTCCTAGTGAACATAAGGTAAATGAAGTGGTTTCTAAATCTAAGTAATAGTAAACAAATCTAATCTAGCCTAGTGCGATGGACATCCATTTTTGATTCTCCGCACATGTCTTGGACTCATGTATTCGTTACTAGGATTACCAAGTATTCCACTTCTGGGTGAACCAAGTGATGATACTATTGGGTTACCAAACGATCATACTTAATGCTTAGAATCAATCGTATCCATTCCACTTAACAATAGTAAGAGTAAAGTGCATAGAAAGTAAACAGTAACTAGGAAACAATGATTAGTAAGCTAAGTGAAAATAGTAAACATTATTCTAAGTAAACAGTAAGAAAGCTAAGTGATGTTGCAATGATGCAAAGTAATCTTGATCTTTACTTTTAGTCATAGAACGTGTCCAAGTACATTTCACTGGAATAAAGACTTTGTTCAATCACTTAACATCACACTACAAGCATATACTACTAAGTGCAATGTACTAAAATCAAGAAAACAAATTGACAAAATTTCGCTAAGGTTGGAATGAAATTGTTCGTGGACCATGCACCTAAGTTTCATGTTTATAGGCCCGCACATGTCTACAATATTGAATATCCCACATCATAGCTTATGCCTTAATATTGGGTACGCGATATTGCAGCTTTGATATCGAACACCCAATATTGTAGCCATCAAAAAACTCGATTTATCAATATTCATTTATTTTAACAACATTATTATATCATTTGCATGATCCATAGCATATAAATTTGAACATCAAAGTTCAGAAAATTTGTGTTTGATCATCATTAACATAAGGCCAAACACATTCCACATTGACAATGTCTCTTTAGTTTTAATCTTTTGATCAAAAGTGTTAATAGACCTTCTACCAAGTTCTATTCCTGTAAATAAATAACAATGCTTGAATGGTAATTGAATGACAATATAATGTTGAAAACTTCTTCTTGAATTACTTCAGGATTTATCAAAAAATTCTATTTTTGCTGATATCTTGAAATTGGATGATTAGATTTTGATGAAATTTACTCGTGCCATCTGAATGCTTTAGCATTTGGAATGAAGAATTTAGTGTTTCTCTTGATATTAATATTTATCAAATAAAACTTTAAGGAGACATTTGCATTTTTGGAATAAAAGACCTTGATGACATATACTTGAAATAAATGAATTTGAATTTCTAATAAAATAGTTTGATGTCTTACATAACCTATTAAGATTGAATAATGAATAGAGGAAATGTACAAGTTGGAAGAAGAAATAATGTTGTAAATAGCTTTGATGATGATGTAGATTGATACTGGTATGAAAATTAGAATTTGATTAAACATGAATAACTAGGAGAGCTAAGAGTTTTTGGGAAGAAACTTGTAATAGAACATTTTTGCTAAAAAACATAGCCTTTCATTCATGTATGGCTTTACAATATATAGGAAATGATTGGGGCCATACTTGGAGAACCTTAGAAGTCATTCCTTATGGTGAAAATAAAGAAATTGATTCAAAATAAAGGTGATTTGGAGAAAAATAGTTTATATTGACTCATCAACTTAAAAATAAATAAAAATACTTTAACTTTGTGTACATTTATCTTCATGTAGGTAGAGTATTAGACACTACTTGTTAATAGTCCCTCCTTTAGTGTACAATTCTTTCCTTGTCTTCCTTCCTTGTTGTCATCTTGATGCTTGTATTATTGGAAAGGTGCTCATGCCTGTAATGAAGAAAAAGTTTAGTAAGTTTGTCAATTGTTCATTAGTATTCACATGTATTGGTTTGATTTTAACCTCTTTTACTTTTTATTTTATGAAATAATATTTTATATCAATGTGCTTTGATTTTTTGTCAAGAACATATTCATCTAAGATTTGTAAGCTGAATTGTTGTCAAAATATAAGTTGATCAAGAGTTCTATTGAAAAACTAAGATGATTCATAAGTTTTTTTTAGCCATAAGATGTGTTGAGTATAGTGTGTTGTGAAAATAAATTCTACTTCACAAGTTGAAAGATTAATGCATGTTTGTTTTTTTGATTTCCAATATATGGCATGTTTTCCATGGAATATTATTGATCTTGATGTAGATTTTCTATCAATGTGATCTCCTTCCTAATTAGCATATGAATAAGTATGAAATTTTCCATATGTTTTGGTGTAACTGATTCTATGATCTATTGTGCCTTTTACATATCTTAGTACATGAATGAGAGCATTGAGATAAGATTATCTAGGTTCTTATATGAATCTTAATAGAAGAGGTGGCAAATTCCATGTTTAGTTTGATGTGACAAAGAAATCTAGGTATTCCAATCATACTTCTATACAAAGTGGCATCAACTATGGCTATGTTATCTTTGTTCTTTATATGTATGGTGTGAGGGAGAGGAGTATTACTACGTTTTTCTTTGCTAATTTTGGACTTTTCTAAAATTGTAATTGCATATTCTATTTGAAAAATTTTGATTCCCTTATTATCTTGGTTAACTTGTAATCTAAGAAAATACTTCAACTTCCTTATATCTTTCATTTCAAATTCATTCTTCATGTTTGTCTCGAAGTCATTTATTAGTTCATCATTTATGGTGGTGAAGATGAGATCATTTACATTGAAAGAGATTAATATGAAGTCATTGTTATCATGTTTATGGTATAGTGTTAGTTTAAACATACAAGATAAGTGTTCTTTCTTTAGAAGATAGTCATTGATTCTATGGAACCAAGCTCACTCTCAAAGCTTGTTTTAGGCCATATAGAAATTTCTTTAATTTATAGGCTTTGTCTTCCTTGCCTTTGATGGGGTATCCTTTTGGTTCATAGATATATGCTTATTCATTGATACTACCATTTAGGAAAGTTGAGTTTACATTCATCTAATGTAAGTTGTGTTTGTGATGAGCAACAATTGAGAGAATGAGTTTGATGATTTTGAATCTAGCTACTACATCAAAAATGTTTTAATAGTCCATGTACTGCTTTTCTTTGAATCCCCTTGTAACTAGTCTTGCTTTATAATTGATGAATTATTATTTTTTATTGAATTTGGTCTTGGACAACCACTGAAAATCATTTAGCATTTTTACTTTTGGTCTATTTACTAATCCCCATATTTTTTTTTTCATGATCGCTTCATATTCCTTGTCTATTGATTGTTTCCATGTTTTTATTCTCAAGGCTTCTACATTTTTTGGTTTTAGAGAGATAGTTAAGTATGCTATGTTGCATATGGCATTAGATCTAGTAATTATTCTCTCAAAGTTGCTATTCAACATTTGCTCTTAAGGGTGATTTCTTTGTACTCATAGTTTGGGATTGTTTTGTACTTATGTCTTTTCATCTAAATTTTGAAAATATTTCATGCCAAATTTAAATTTTATGGAAATCACATCTTTGGATGAGTGCCATTTTTTTTCTATGGGATTATAAAAAGTGTCCACTTGTCTTGGTGTATGTCCTAAAAAATGCATGTCTTTTCTCTACTATCCAATGTATCTATGAATTACTTTGGAATTTTGACATAACAATGACATCCAATTGTTCTTGTGTTTTATGTTTGGAAGTTTTCTATAGAAAATTTTATAGATAGACTTGTCTTTGTTGCTATTGTTGATTATTCTACTAGTAACGTAGGTTGCTACATTCATGGCCATGCTCTAAAAATTGTCAAAGATTTGAATATTTTTAAGAAGACATCTCACCATGTCTTGCAAAGTTTTACTTTTCCTTTCTACATGGTCATTTGATTTGGACTATATTCATAAGTTTTTTGATGAAAAATGCCTTGATGTGTATAGAAATATTTAAATTATTGATTGATGAATTCTCCATCTCTATCTGATTTGATGGCTTTGATGGATAGTCCCATAGTATTTTTCATGATAATGTAGAACTCTTTCAATTTGATTATTTCCTCAACCTTGCTCTTCCTATTGTATGTCTAGGTATATCTTAAGAATTCATCATCCATGATAAGTGTATAATTGGCCCCTCATATTGAGGTGAAAGCCATAGGTCCAATGAGATCTATGTAGAGAAGGTTCAAAGGGATTTCTTTTCTTTGCATAGTAGTTGTTCTTTTATTACAAAGTTTGCATAGGGGAATTTGAGCATTTCTCTATTTTTATGAGTTCCATTGTTCTCTTATGAAATATTTGCCTCTATTATCTCTTTGCAAAGTCTCTATCTTGCCTAAGTTGCTTAGTTCTTGAGAATGACTTTTATTGAATCTTTCTCTTTTTCTGTTGAATCTTCCTCTTCCTCTACTAGTTGTAAAGACTTGCTTTTATCATTTTTATCAATTCCCAGACTTTCAAGTATTTTGATTTGAGCAACTAGGTCATCCATAGTGAGTTGCTTGAATTCTTTATTTTACTAAAAGTTCATCATCATATTTTAGTATCTAGGATCATTGTAAAGAGCTACCATAATTTTCTATACTTTTTAATGCTAAGTAAAGCCACATCCAAATTCATCAATTTTTTTGATGCTAGTGTACATCCTTGTAAAAAAATTTTCAATGTCTTCATCTCTTTTGATTTCTAATTTGTCAATTGAATGTTGTGCAATAGTTTTTTTGTATGTTGATTTTTGGTGTTGCTTAGATAATCTTAACATAATCTTTCTCACACTTTTTTGGCAATCTTGAATGGGCACAATCTTCTAACTATTTTTTCTTTATACATTTAAAATAATGATCATTCTTGCATGTGAATCTTTTCTCTTCCATTTTCTTCTTATAAGAGTTCTTGAAGCAAAGTATTTTCTTTGTCTTTATTTTTCCCCTTTGGGATGACCTTGATAGGGGCTTATGCAAGTTTTATCACATCCTATACTTCATTAACTTTTAGAAGTCCTTTCATCATTTCTTTCCAGAGAATGTAATCTTGGGTTCCTTTGAAGATAATAAGACATTTGGGTATTTCCTTATTGCAGGACATTGTGGCTGGCTCTTATACCAATTTTATTGAAAACTTCTTATTTAATTATTTTAAAATCTATCAAAATTTTTTATTTTTGCTAATATTTTGAAACTAGATGATCATATTTTAATGAAATTTGTATGTGCAAGTTCACCTTGGAATGATTTAGCATTTGGAGGATATTGATAATAGATGCCTAAAAAGTGAGTCTAAATTTCTAATAAAAAAGCTTGATGACTTGCATAACTTATTAAGAATTAATAGTAAATGGAGGAAATGTCCAAATTAAGAGATGAAATAATGCTACAAACAGCTTTAATGACAATGTAGATTATTAATGATATGAAAATAATATTTTGATGGAATATGAACAATTGAAAAAGCTGAGAGTCTTTTTTGGAGGAAATTTGTAACAATGCTTAAAACTAAGACTTTCATTCATGTATGGCCTTACAATTTATAAGAAATGATTAGGGCCATATTTGGGGAAGTTGAAAAGTCACTCACCATAGTGAAAATAAATAAATCTATGAAAAATAAAGTGAGTTGGGGTATAAAAAATAGTTTACATTCATCCATTAAATATAAAAACTTTGAGTTTGTGTACATTTATCTTAATGTGTGATGAGCAGTAGGTATCCCCTTGCCCAACCATATGAATTAAAAACATTCACTAGTGATTCGATTGAATTCCGTAGACTTAGTTACCCAAGTGATCGATATTTCTAAATAGTAAATTTTGGAGTAGCAAATCGTTATCTTTTTAAACCACACTTGTGTCTAACTATACATATGATTAAGTGTGGTTAAGGCATAAGATATGTATTTTCATTATATTTTCTCTTAATTGTTAACAACTGATGAGTCATGGTCTGTTAGGTCCTGTTATTATACCTCTGTTATATGATGAGTCCCATTATCGGACCCCCGATATCGAGCCCCTATTATCTGATGAGTCTTGATATCGGACCCTCGATATCGAATACCCGATATCGTGACTTGACATGATATCGCATACGCGATATCGCGACCTATCTCCTTGCCTATAAATAAGAGGTGGCACCCTTGGTTTCCACATTAGTTCTTAGTCCCTTACCCAAACTCTTGCAATTTTTCCTTCTTAGAGTTAGAATTATTTCTTAGTGCATGCTTGCAGTGTGATGATTGTAATTGTATGGCATCTTTTATTCGAGTGTGACGTACTTGGACATTTACATGACCAGAAATAAAGATCGAGATTACTTCATCATTATAGCATTCACTTAGTTTAATTATTTAATTGTTATTGTTATTTATGGCTTTCATAGTTAATATCTCTTCACCCTAAACTCCTTAAATGCGGAATGAGTACAACTTAATCATGAGCATTTAAGTGTGACTACTTGGTAACCTAGTAGCGTGCCTAGGATCTGTGCTTAGTAATCCCAGTAGTAGTCATGCATGAGGTCCAAGATGTCTATGGATGATTAAGGAACGGATGCTCATTGCACTTAGGCTAGTTTAGATTCTCTCTTCCTATCTCCTCTTAGTGTAGCTCTCTCTCTCCCTTTTCCCTCCTAGCTTAGCTAAGATTATTTTCCATCACCTCCAAGAGTAGCATTAGTGTAGGACCACATCATACACCTCACTTTGGACTAAACCCTACGTGACAAAGCAAATACTAATCCATGTGGGAAGACAGTGAACTACGATCAATGAGTAACTATCTAGATACCACAACTAGCCCATCTACGGAGTTTGACCGAATCGTGTGTGAAATGCTCGTATTCGTATGGTTGAGTGTAGGGGTACCTCGCCACTCATCAACAATAAACTAAGGATTTAATAATTAAATTAAATAATGATGAATCATGGTTTGTCAGGTGCTAATATCGAACCCCTGTTATCGAGTCCCTATTATTGGACCCTTGATATCAAGTACAAGATATCAGGTCTGATGAGCCTCAATATCGGACCCCCGGTATTGGGTACCTGATATCGTAGCCTGGCTAGCGATATTGGATACGCAATATCGTGGTTCCTGTGTGAGCTTATAAATACACAATGGGGTGCATGGGAAAGTAATAGGAAGTTAGTATTAGAGTAGGATCTTTTTGTTAGTTTTTCCTTTCAACCCTTTTCCCAATGCATGCACACAGTGTGATGATTGTAATTGTACAAAACCTTTATTCGAGTGTGACGTACTTGGACATGCACATGACTAACAATAAAGATTGAGATTACTTCATCATTGTAGCATTTTCACTTAGTTTTAATTGTTATTTATTTCTTTCGTAATTAATATTTCTCTACCCTCATCTCCTATCCCTGTTAGTAAATGCAGAATGAGTACGACTTAATCACAAGCATTTAAGTGTGACTACTTGGTATCCCAGTAGCGTACCTAGGACATGCGCTTAGTAATCCCAGTGGTAGTACATGAGGTCCAAGATGTGTACGGATGATTAAGGATGGATGCTCATTGCACTTAGGCTAGCTTAGACTCTCTTCACCCTTTCCCTCTTAGGTTAATCAAAGTTATTTCCATTGCCTGTAGGAGTAGCACTAGCTTAGGACCACATCATACACCTCACTCTTGACTAAATCATATGGGACAAAGCAAATACTAGTCTAGGTGGGAAGACAGCAAACTACAATCAACAAGTAACTATCTAGATACCACAACTAGTCTATCTATGGAGTTTGACCAGATCGTGCTCATATGGTTGCATGTAGGGGTACGTTACCACTCATCATTGGCGCCGTTGCTGGGGACGGTGCTAGTTATTTAGATTAGTTACATCATTCAAGATCATTATAACAAAGCCTTGATGATATACCTTTTAAAAATAAAGTAATTACAAATAAGTCATACACAAATTCACAACAATGTCTCTCTCACAATTCTATAATAATGCAACAACTAGTAAGGCAATTCATTGAAGAACCAACGAATTATATGATGATGAAGACATAGTTTGGAGTACTCAATCTTATGCAAGGGTCTCCTATGTACATAAACAAAGACAACATCATCCCAACTCACAAATTCATAACATACCTAGTGACAATGAACCCCAATTTGGATATATTCCAACCACCACATCAAAGGACACCTAGTGGTTTGGATATGACTGGGCTTCAATGTTCCCAAAATTCTTGGATCCAAATTTTCCATTTATTAATTCTAGCCATGCTCAAAGGTTTAGTTATGGGGGATATCCCCCATCCTAACAAACAAAATTAATAAATGTTTTTTTCCTTTTCTTTAATTTTACACTTTTTTTGTTTTCCATTTTTTCATCTTTTAATTTTTTGTTTTAACTTTTTATTGGTTGGTTCATCTTTTTATTTATTATTTTATCTTTTTATTTTTTTATGGGTAATCTCATCTATGAATAAAACACTCATGTGACTCGTTGGTTGAGGTGTTGTTCTTTACTATCAGGTCTCAAGTAACTAATTATTTAGACAACGAGCCCATCACATCCACCCAACCATTCTATTAATAAGAGGTTCTACTTTGGGTACAATGATATTCTTGACATAATTAAAACTTAAAGAAATTTTGTGCTCATTATACCCAGAGGGAAGAAGAATGGTCCAAGAGGGAATGGCCAGGGTGTGACATCAAGGGGACTTGTGGATTCTCTTTGGTGACATCTATAGAAGTTACCATGCAGCTTGGGTGTACTAAGATCCTTGTAGATCTAACAAAAAATGGAAGAGTAATAAAGGCACTCACTCAAGAAAACTAGTGCTATTCTAGGGGGTTCCACTGGATAGATAGGCATCCATGCCTAAACGTAGGCAGCTTCTCTAGATTATGCATAAGAAAAAAAAAAGAAGAGAAGGAGAGAGAGTGTGCCAAAGCGGCCAAACAAAAAGAAAAAAAAAAGAGAAAAGAGAGAAGAAGAAAAAAAGAAGATCAAGACAAAAAGTGTTACAAAGCAATTCTGAATCACTCCTCCCTTAAACAAAATGACAAGTGATCATAGGCCTTGTTGTCATGATACTCTTATGGTTGTCCATCATGGGATGAAATAATGTGATGTCACTGATCGAAGGAATGGACTTGGTCTTGATTTTGGAGCAATGGGTTAATGACACATTAATCATGCCCTACACTCAAGATTCGTTGTGCCCTGGGTCAGTCACCTCACATCCCAATCTTTGTAATTCCTTCTACAATTCACCTCATCTCATTGTTCATGAATTGGTGACTCGTGTCTTGTGTCACATAGAATTCCTACCTCATCACGATAGTATCAACATGTGTGTGTTTTGTTGCATCAGTGTAGATTACATTTAACCCTTCTAGTGCCTACAGACATTTTAAGGTGTGGTTATGCAAGGGAATTATAGGTTGGAACCTACTTTGGGGAGGACCCACTTGCCTAACTTTTATAATTTGTACTTGTTGCACACCACCACATCATTTTATACCCTCCAAGTACTTCATTGCCAAATCTGTTCTTCCCTTTATCATCATTTTATTAAACATTGCTCAAAACCATTACATGTCCTTTTATATGTCACCTAAAAAAATTAGGTTAGACATTAAACTTTTAGGGCAACTTCCTTGAAAAAAAAATTCTAACTCTAAAATCACACTAAGCAAAGAACTCAACATTTATTAAAGGCAATTAGTAAGGTATGAAATAATTGTTCATTCAATAACCTTACTAATAATTGATCTTTGTGTGATTATATATGGCCTTTAAAAGAGGACAACAAGGAGGACCTTCTCAAGGTGCAACTGAATGCCTAGGGGGAGGCAGAGACCAAGGACCTCATGCAGAACATGCATAGTAGGAGGCACAATTATTTAGCATCCATTAGTGACCTCCTATCATTACACAATCTGCCCAGGAAAAAGGTGGAGAGGTCAGGGCCCAAGCCTATGAAGAGGAATGACAACTATTTGCAGCATGGCATGTCAAGGCCAATCAAGTGTTCCTGTAGCTGTTGTGTCCATTGCAAGTGTCAACTCCATTAAACATTGGAACATCAGCATGGATGACTCATAATCCTTAGATAGAAGAGGAGAAACATTAGGCGCTTCTTCAACAGTATCAATCTCAAAGCCTGGAGCACAAGACAAGGGGAAGAGACCCATGGAGGAGCCACCACCACTAGGAGCCACATGAGTTCCAATAAATTTTTAAATTTTGTGTCTGTGTCCCAACTTTGTTATATTTAACTCTTCATTGCAGCATGAATAAATTTCTAGTTAGTCAATAATCCCATACCTATCTACTGGGTAATCAATTGAACTTTTTCCTCACTTTCTTTGACTTGAGGATGAGTTGTTACTCAGTAGTAGGGGTATGATGAATCATGGTTTTCCAGGTGCTGATATCGGACCCCTGATATCAGGTACAAGATATCAAGTATGATGAGTCTCGATATTGGACCCCTAATATCGAGTACCCAATATCATAGCCTAGCTAGTGATATTGGATACATGACATCATGGTTCCCATGTGAGCCTATAAATACACAATGGGATGCATGAGAAAGTAATAGGAAGTTAGTGTTAGAGTATGATCATTTTGTCAGTTTTTACTCTCAACCCTTCTCCCAGTGCATGCCCATAATGTGATGATTGTAATTGTACAGAACTTTTATTTGAGTGTGATGTACTTGGACATGCACATGACTAGCAATAAAGATCAAGATTACTTCATCATTGTAGCATTCACTTAGTTTTAATTGTTATTTATTACTTTTGTAATTAATATGTCTGTACCCTCATCTCTTATCCCTATTAGTAAACACAAAATGAGTATGCCTTAATCATGAGCATTTAAGTGTGACTACTTGGTATCCCAGTAGCGTACCTAGGACATGCGCTTGGTAATCCCATTGGTAGTACATGAGGTCCAAGATGTATATGGATGATTAAGGATGGATGCTCATCACACTTAGGCTGGCGTAGACTCTCTTCACCCTTTCCCTCTTAGGTTAATCAAAGTTATTTCCATTGCCTCTAGGAGTAGTACTAACTTAGGACCACATCATACACCTCACTCTAGACTAAACTATACGTGACAAAGCAAATACTAGTCTAGGTGGGAAGACAGTGAATTGTGATCAACGAGTAACTATCTAAATACCACAACTAGTCCATCTATAGAGTTTGACTGGATCATGCATGAATGCTCATATTCGTATGATTGAGTGTAGGGGTACCTTGCCACTCATCAAATAACTTATTTATAACTTTGTTAACCTAATGTGAAATAACTATTTCCACTTTTCATACACATCTTGAATTTATACCAATGTTGTTGGATTACCAAGTGTATACTACTAGGTGTACCAAGTATCCACTATTGGGATTATTGAGCATTAGTACATTATGCTTGAAGTGATTGTACCCACATGCTTAGGATTAATCATATTAATTGACTTAAAACATGAAAGTAAATTACATATAAAGTAAAGTACTAAAAAGAAATAGTAAACTATTCTAAGTGCTACAATGAATGTAGGAAATATCAATTTTATTACCGATCATGCCAATGTGTCCATGTACATGAGCACTTGAATAAAACTCCATACAATCTCATATATTCATGTTGCAAGTACTCAAAGGGAAAATATTCTATCTCTAAAAAGAAGAAACTACCAGAATGCAACTAACTCTATGATCAAAAGGTACCATAAATGCGGGGGTACACGCATTTATATAGGCAACGATAACATCAACATTAATGTATTTGCATTAATACATCCTAGTATGCATCAACAAGGATACGTTGATGAGGATGTGTTGACGAGCATGTGTCAACACAACCTATCTTATTGATGTTTCATCATATGCCCACAATTAACTAAAAACTAGTCCTCGAGTGAACAAAAGTAGGATCGAGTTTCTTACAAAATTTAAGGAAGTATGTGATTTATTAACAAGAAGATTGACTAACTGACTCTAACTAACTTCAAGTGCCAAATTGTACATTGTTACAAAAATGAGTGTCCATTACAATAAAATTGAATACTTTACAAAATGTTAGTAGGTGACTGTAAAATAGCCAAAGACATGATAAATTCTCAGATAGTGCTTGGAGGTGAAGGCTTCTATAACTTTGATGATACTTCATCCCATCTTAATGTTATTGGAGGCTAAGGTTGACCCACTATTGCCACTACTAATGCTAGTAGTTTGAAGGAATCCAATAGTACTTTTATCTTTTCTTCATTGATCTGTGGATCATAAATGATTCACATAGCTTCATTGATGTGGGTTGGTGTAAGAATATCCCATGAGCATGGTATTGAAGAAAATAATTCCTTCATGTTAATAAACTAGGCTGCAAAAGTTTTACATTCAATATCCAACATCTTAACTAGGTTCTAAAGTTTATGAAAGTCATTCATTCTCCTTACTAGGTTCTCAGCAACAATTCATTGATCAGTAAATCCACTCCTAAAGACTTCAAGCTCCACATTGGATATCTCCAACTTTTGTTTTGTCTCCTTGTGAAGCTTGAATTCCACCTCATAGAAGAGGTAGGAACTAACAACCTACTTTTCCAACTCAAAACTTGGCCTCCTTGTTGTCAACATTACCAAGTTCGCATAATGAAGGTTGGCAAGCTCTATGTACTCTATCATCTCTTCAATTTGTATCTCATTTAGGCAAATATCTACCTTGTTAATGAACAAATTTAGTCATTTGATCCTTTTGTTATTCAACATTTCTCAAGTGATGAAGATATTTGGTGAGGACCATGTTTTCTTTATGAACCTATGACAAATCATTGTCAGTGTTGAAGATCATGGCCTCTAACAAGGATGCATCAAAGGTTAATATATTGGACATATCTCGCATCCACTATCATTGTCTGTATCCAAATCCACAACCTCTTCGATGATGGCAACTTTGCCCTTACCCTTGTTATGTGCATATTCTGCTTCTCTCTTTTTTTTTCTTTTCCTGTTCACTACCTTGCTCTCTAGACTCCTCTACTACTTTGAGAACAATTTGAAATTTATAATCTCAGGAGTCCCACATTTGGTCCACCTTTGCTGATACTTCTGATGCAAGTTTTTGAATGGGTAAAGTTTTTGTATTCACCATCTCTTCAAGTGGTGACTCTTCTTCATCCTCACAAAATCTTACTCCCTTCTTTTGGAGGGAAGGATCTCTGTTATATTCCTCTACACTCTCTCTTTTCCATAACTCACCTTCCTCTTTAGCAACTTGCTCCAATAATCTTTGTACTTGATGGGTCCTAAGCTCAGATAGTCTTCCTTGGGCATAAGTCCCAAGGGTTCTTCGCATTTCATGCCTAAGCCCATCTACGAGATGGCGTAGTTGATCCCTCTTCGAATACCCATGGTCGGGACAATGATGTAATAATGCATAATATCGGCCCATGGTAGCATCCAAGGGTTCATGTCCTCCTTGTTTCTAGCCTTGGATTTTCTTTTGTAGGTTGGATACTCGAGAGTACATTTGGTACTTATCGTTGAACAATTCTAACATGGTACTCCACCTACGAATGGATTCCGATTCTAAAAATCGATACCAGCCTTCCGCTTCTTTGATTAGCATCTATGGAAACAACTTTAATTTTTGCTGTTCGTTCTCTATGTTTTGTAAGGCACATGCATCATGAATTGCTTGTAGATTATTTTGAGGATCAGTGTTGTATCCCCCTTCCAATCATTGGATATTGTTCATGTCTAATCTCTTGATCCTACTATCCTTTTGGTGCCTTGTTGGGATCCTAACGGCCTCAGTTATGTCTAACATACTTCGAGTAGTGAGTAGGGGTTCATAGTGATCGTCTCATCTATGGCATCTATGATGCCCATGTTATTCCCTACTCTTCCTTCTTTCATGGTGTGTTCCTCTAGAGTGTCCTCATCCCCTTTCTTGAATATTTTGTCTATAACTCCTATTTCACTTATCCTTATCCTCATAGTCTTTTTCTTTGTGATTGCATCCAGATCCTGAAGGAGAGGATGAAGGAGATGATAAAGGTGAAGAAGAAGGAGGACCATCACCACAATGGTGTCTACTTTCTTCTCTTCAGTGGTTGCGACCTTGATCGCAGTTACAATCGGAATGTCCATCTTTGTCATGTGTTTGTGTTCCTTTTTTAGATCCTTTATGTCTATCGGTACCAGAATCTGGGTGATGGATAGTTGAGTAGAGATTCTGATACCCAACCCCTTGACTGAAGTCAATAGGAGGAACATCATTGTGTGGTCGACTGCCTGAGGCAAGTTCACCACCCTTATTTTCGCTTACAACATGTGGGACATTCTACGACAACTTTCCCTTCATGGATTCATGACATCTCTCCTATTGTACATCCCTTTGATGTTGTGCCTCTGTGGATCGATACTCTCTCGAGTCATGATCATGCACAATGTCCTCTTCCTGTAAGTGTTGCATACCAATTCATGTGAGATCATGAAAAAGCATGCCCGGGACAAAGCAATTAGGAGGTAACACTATGTTACCTTCTAAATCTCGCAAACACAGTTGTTCATCCTAGCGGAGGATAAAGGTAAATTTCGATACATATTCATTGGGATGAACATATACCACATGAAACTATTGAGGGACTAGTGGATTATCATGTGTACTATGCCTCTTATTGTTCCCTGTATCAGACCTAGGTGATGAAACACTTTCGTATGAAGAAGGAGACATGATTGTCTATTCAGTGTGCAATGTATTATTATTTATTATTTTTCTTTAACCAACCCCAAAGGTTTGTTCCAACGATGTCAAAGATTTCCTATGTTCTGGTTAGCGCGCAAACAACAAAGTCCTCGGTAGTGACACCAATGATTAGCGATGAGGTATCCCTACGCTCAACCATACGAATACAAGTGTCCACGCATGATCCAGTCGAATTCCAATGACTAAGTGCTTATACACCTTTGTGAAACAAGAATGGGTTGATCAATCATTGTCTTCCCAAGCTTACTTGTATGTCACAATTGTATGGTTAAGTAAACTTAAGACATATGATTTTTATACTTTTTTGTGTTTTTATGTCCTGCTACTAATAAGGGAGGAGAGAGATAACTAAGTAACTAATTTAATTTGACTACTTATTAACTAGGATCTAACTAATCCTAACACCAGTATCCATTCTCACTTGTCGTACACATCCTGAACCAGTGCAACACTACTGGGATTACCAAACGCTAATCGTTACTGGGTTACCAAGTGTTACATGCATGCTCGAAGTGATCGTACTATGTGTGCTTACTTAGGAGAGTTGCAAGGTGAGAGAGAATCATTAATTAACTAAGGAAAGCATTAAGTAACAGTAATTGAAATTAATTAATCTATTTTGAATGCTTCAAGGTTTATCAAAAAGTTCATCTTTATTGCCATACACAAGGTGTGCTCAGGTACACAATGCTCAAATAAAGATCCATTCACTTTATTACTCTTACTGTGGGCACGCAAAAATAATTCTAACTCTGAGAGGGAGAAAAGGCAAGAGTTTGGGTAAGGGAGTAAGAGTAACCATGCAAACCAAGTGCACCTGCCTCTTATTTATAGGTAATGAGGTAGGCCACAATATCACGTATGTGATATCACATGAAAGGCCACGATATCGCGGACGTGATATCGTGGCTTATCATAAGGTATCTTCATGGGCTAAATTATAGGGTCTATGTCTTTTAAATATGTTAAGAATTTTGGTGAATTGGCCATGTTTGTTATCATCATGAAAGACTAATGGAATTCTCCACTACCTCTTACTAAACCTTTACATGTGCCCCTGGACCATAGTGCAATAACGTGACTACTTAAAGAAAACTTCTCTAATCATTTTTTATGAGCTTATCCTACTAGAAGACCTTTCACTAGAATGTCTGCTTCCCCAAATTCCCAACACCTAAGTGAATGAAGAAAATTCCATCATCTCCTAATAATTTTCTATATCTTTAAGGCTCTAGTTGGACAAGTTTACAAATTAGAATAGCAAATTCAAAAACAATTAACCTAAGGCTTGTTTGCCCAGGATCAAACCTCCCCAAGCTAGCTTAGTAGCTAGAATGTAAGCCTACATCCTAAAATTTAGAAGTCCACAACCACCTACATGATCTGGGATAGCAACATTATCCCAAGAAATTAATGAAATCAGTGATGCTCCTTTTCATCAGACCAGAAAAATCCTCACAATCTAGTTAACCTACAACACAAATTGGGCTAGGGAATTGAAAATCAATGCACTATAAGTGAGAATGCTCAAGAGAATAGATTTAACTAGAGTCAACTTACCTATAGAATACATAAACATACCTCTCCAAGAGGCCAACTCCTTCTGCATCTTTTCCAACACTCCCTCCAAACTATTAGTTGATTTTGTCTATAGAATAAACACTGCCATAAATAGGTAGCTAGGAGTGGGCCAAAAGTATATCAAAAAAATATTCCTAATATGCTCAAATATTTTTGTCAAGCATCCCAAATGAAAAAGCTCTATCTTGTTCCAAATGACTTCAAGCCCTGTTGATTGATAAAATACATTCAAAACCTACATTACCTTTTTAACCACATGGATAGATGTCGAGAAAACAATCAGTGTCATCTAATTGATACAATCTAATTGACTTGCAACACAAATTGGGCTAGGAAATTAAAAACCAATGCACTATAAATGAGAATTCTTAAGAAAATAGATTTAGCTAGAGTCAACTTACCTATGGAAGCCATAAACATACCTGTCCAACAAGCCAAATTCTTACACCATTCCCAACATTTCCTTCCAACTATTAGTTGATTTTGAGGATCAAGAACTTAGAGGGGGGGATGAATAAGTTTTCCCAATCTCAAGCAACACCTGTTACATAAAACACAAGAATTACGTGGTTCCCCAACTTGGATAGTCCACACTTAAGAGGGTAGATTCCTTGCACACCTCTAGACTTTGTTTCTTCCAAAATGTGGTTTAGAGGACACCACAACCTTTACAAAGTTTGAGCTCTGCTAAGGAGAGTTTCATCACTATGAGAACTCTCAACCTTGCAAGATCCCAACAAGCTCATGATTGGTTTAAAGGATACCACAACCTTTACAAAATAGAGCTCCACTCTAGAGTGTTTTGATGTAGCAAAACAACTCAATCCTGCAAGATCCTAACAAGCTTTAAAAGGATGACTTCTGATAAGAAGCACATTAACCCCTTAGGGAAACAAGAATAGAAAAAGAACCACAAGGAGAGAGTGTAACTCAATTTACAAATTCCTTGTATAATGAAACACAATTCCATAACAAATCTAACAAATGATGTGACAATTCAAGTACACATGTACAACATCATAAGATAGATAATGATAGCTTTGATGTTGATAATTCATACATAATTCTCAAGATTTTTGACTCTACTTATAGCCTCGGAGTTTCTGAAAACACCTCAAAATTCGTGCAACAGCTATTCAACAACTAGTGTAGACATCTAGTTTGAGATTTGGACATCTCTCTAAATTCAACCTCAACTCTAGGGAGATGAATTCTTTCAAAATGGGACATCTTTGGGAAGATGTCTTCTTTCCAAAGGAGACATTTCATATTTTTGAGATATGTCTTTTTGTGATTAACTTCCCCTTGGCCAAGACGTCTTCTATTTCTTGGAGCTGTCTTCTCAACTCTTAAGCTCTAGTTTATGAGGCTTTCTCTTATTGATTTAGCTTCCTCTCAATCCCTAGAGCAACTTCATTTAGCTTGTAGTCTTTGTACTTGTCCATGCTCTCATTTTTCCTATGAAGTCTTTTACTTTGATAACCATGCTTCTTTGAGTCCTTGTCCATGATGTGGAGTTCTTGTTCTTGTCTTGTAAATACAACATCCACAACAAACATCCTTTGTTCTCCATTTTCCTTAACGTTTTGGCATACCAAAAGGTCAACAATCTCCCACTTTTTGGTGGTCTAAAACTTAAGAAAATGGTTTAGTAATCTCACATAAATCATTAAGTCATACATTTTCAATATCATTCATGTCATCAGTTTAAATGTACCCATCAAATTCCAAAGTTCAATAAATCACAATTATTCATATGAATATAGCCGTTAGATTCCAAAGTGTACTAACTCACAATCATTCACGTTATTTTACATCACATCATGCTCACATATTCATAAATGATAGCATTTTATCTTACAATCAAATGTCCCACTAATATCATTTTATCTAACAATCAAATGCCCCACTAATATCATTTTATTTGACAAACAAATATTCTAATAATGTCCTGTTAATATCAAATATATCTCCCCTTTTTTGGACATGATCTAAAAGGAGTAGAGTAGAGCAACTAGATAGACCAAGAGAATGCACAATTTTCATCAATACATAGTAAGTACCATAGGATTTTAAACATATCTAACACATAAGAGATATTTAGATCAAATCAGATCAAGAGGTATGCAAGTTATAGGTTCTCCACATTTTGAAAAACAATTTGTGATATAATATCCATTCATTTTCAAAATTTCACAATGAAAATGTGAGAACTTTTAAGAAAATATATTCATGATGCTATCATAAAGATACAAACATATTTGAGTGCATTTTGTAACATTGTTTCGGAGGGTTGTCAAAACAAATTCCATTTAAGAGCCACCCTCAAGTTAATGATCCATAACCAATTCAAATATAACTAAGCCAAGCCTTCCAGTTTATCTGCAATAGAAATTAAAACCAAATGTTGTAAAGTCATTAGCCAAAATAAATCAATAGCATAATATAAACAATTTTTTGCTTTGGAATTGTACATAAAATTATCTCTTTCTTGTGACATCCACTTGCTTTGTGGTTTGAGGGCCTTTATTGCATTGTTAATTGGTGGTGTGTATCCTTTGAGAATGGACTCCCAAACCTCAAAATCCATTGATTCAAAGAGGCCCTACATCCTTGCCTTCCACTAGGCAAAATTGAACCCATTGAACATAGGTGCCTTGGTGTATAATGTTCCCTCCATAGTTCACTCTTGAATGTTGTTGTGGAGAACAAGAGTACTAGGCTCTGATACCACTTGAGGATCGAGAACTTAGAAGCGGGGAGGGGGGAATAAGTTTCCCAAATCATAAGAAACACCTGTTACACAAAACACAAGAATTACATGGTTTCCCAACTTGGGTAGTTCACACTCGGAGGGTAGATTCCTTGCATACCTCCAAAATTTTTTTCTTCAAAAATGTGGTTTAGAGGACATCACAACCTTTACAAAGTTTAAGCTCTGCTAAGGAGAGTTTCATCATTGTGACAACTCTCAATCTCGTAAGACCCCAACAAGATCAAGAATGGTTTAAAGGACACCACAAACTTTACAAAATCGTGCTCCACTTTGGAGTGTTTTGACACAACAAAACAACTCAATCTCATAGGATCCCGACAAGATCTAAAAGATGCCTTCTTGTGAGAAGCACATTAACCCCTTAGGGTAGTAAAAAAAGAAAAAGAACCACAAGGAGAGAGTGTAACTCAATTTACAAATTTCTTATACAATGAAGTAGAGTTTCACAACAAATCTAACAAATGATGTGACAATTCAAGTACACAAGTACAACAACATAAGATAGATAATGATAGCTTTGATATTGAGAATGCTTGAATAATTCCCAAGAGTTTGGATTCTACTTATAGCCTTGAAGTTTTTACAAACACCTCAGAATTCATGCAATAGCTATTCAACAACTAGTGTAGATGTCTCCTTTGAGATTGGGATATCTCTTTGAATTCAGCCTCAACTTTGAGAAGATGCCTCCTTTCAAAATGGAATGTCTTTGAGGATACATCTTCTTTCCAGAGGAGATATCTCCTATTTTTGAAAGACATATTCATATGATTGAATTCCTCTTGGCCAAGACATCTTCTATTTCTTTGAGATGTCTTCTCAACTTTTGAGCTCTAGTTCCTAAGGCTTTTGATGAGACACGATATTGCATCAGCCGTTGCGATATCGCATCCCATGCAATATCACGTACGCGATATCGCGTCATCCCCTGCGATATCACGTACGCGATATCACGGTGCGTCATCATATCTATAAATAAGAGGTAGCTCTCCCTTGTTTCCTCATCCTAGGCTAGAAGTAGGGAAACTTTGGCAGATTGATCACTCCAGAGATAAAATATTTTCCATATGCCCGCAGGTGGAGTCCTAAAGTGAACGGATCTTTATTTGAGCAACATTGTACCTGAACACAAGTTGTGTACGACAATAAAGATGAACTTCCTAGATAAACCTTGCAGTGCATGGAATAGGATTTTATTTAATGTTATTTATTGCTTTCTCTCTCACCCTTATCTCCTAGTAATGAGGAATAAGTACGACTTGATTACGAGCATTTAAGGATGTGTACGGATAATCAAGGAATGGATGCTCATTGCACTTAGGCTAGATTAGAGTCTCTCAACCCTTTCCTCCTAGTTAAGTGTCTCAATACGACCACTTCGAGTACATGCGTTACGCGTGGTGATCCCAGCAACAATTAGCATTTGGTAGCCACGGTTGCATCGGTTCAGGGTATGTACGGTAAGTGGGAATGGATGCTGACGCTAGGTAATTTAGACTTAGTTCATTAGTTAGAGTTAGTAATTAGTTTCTCAACCCTTCACCTCAATAGCATAGGAGATAAAACATAAAAACCATAGAAAATCATATACCTCAGACTTACTTAACCATACACCGTGACAACTACAAGTAAGTCTGGGAAGACAACAAATGATTAACCCTAAGCGCCCCATGGGGCGTGTAGGCACTTAGTCTATGGAGTTCGACCGGATCGCATGTGCTACGCTCGTATTCATATGGTTGAGTGTAGGGGTATCTTGCCACTCATCATTGGCACCGTTGTCAGGGACTAAGTGTTTGTGCGCTGAATAGAACATAGGATATCACTCACATCGTTGGGAGCCTAAACGAACCTTCAGGTTAATTAATTAAAACAAAAAATTATATAATGGTAAAATTCGCACACTGATAACAATGTCTTCTTCTCATAAGAGCAACTCACCACCTATGGATCATACAAAGAATAGTCGGCAATCAAAAACACATAACCTAAATCCACTAGTTCCTCAACAATATAGGGTGGAATATACTCATCCCGATGAGTATATTCCTAATTTTACTTTTATCTTCTATCAAGATGAACATATGCACTGGAGGGATTTGCAAGGTAACATAGTGTTACCCCCAGATCATGCAGTCCCAAACATGCTTCTTCGTGCTTTGGCATAGATTGGCATCACGGAATTATACGCTGAATACGTTGCAGAAGAGTTTGACTCAAGGGATTATTATCCCATAGAAGCACAACATATGAGGGACTCAAGGTAGGAGAGCCAACATACACTGTTGAAGGACAAAAGCCCGCATGTCCTTAGTGAAATAAGAGATGATGGACCCATTATAACGGGTCCTCTAACAAATGATGTTCCTCCTCTTAACGATGGTGAGGAGGTGGGGTATTAGAACCTACGCTCAATGATACATAACCCTGGTTCTAATGCCCGTGAACACCAAATAGAGGGAACAACAACAAAAGACAAGGACGGGCACTTAGATCGTCACCACGATCGGGGCTGAAGCCATTGAAGAGAAGGCAAGAAGCATCGTCATGGCGATGGTTCTCCTTCTTCTTTCCCTTCTTCACATCACTCACCCTCTCCTTCCACCTCTGGGCGCAATCATAAAGAGCATAATGGAGAGGATAAAGGCAAGAAAAATGAGAGACCTCGATGAGAGAGTCAAGAGAGAGGAAAAGGACATGAACGAAGGGGAAGTGGGGAACAACGAAGACATCACAGACATCATGAAAGAGATGATCATGACGAGCCCCTACTTGCAACCTGAAGTATGCTTGACATAACGGAGGCAGTAAAAATTCTCACAAGGCATTTAAAAGATAGTGGGATCAAGTGTTTAGACATGAACAATATCCCACGCTTTAAGGGGGGATACAACGCTGATCCACAGCATCATTTACAGACATTCCATGATGCCTATGCCTTGCAGAACATAGAGAACGAGTGGCAAAAACTTAAGTTGTTTCCCAAGACACTCATTAAGGAAGCAGAGAGTTGGTACCGGTCCTTGGAACCAGAAACCATTCGGAGGTGGAGTACGATGTTAGAACTCTTCAACGATAAGTATCAAACGTACTCCAGAGTGTCTAATTTGCATAAGCAGATCCAAGGCTGGAAGCAAGGAACTCATGAACCCTTGGATGCTGCTATGGCCTGCTACTACACATTGTTACATCGTTGCCCGGGCCATGGATACGCTCAATAGGATCAACTTTGCCACATCATAGATGGGCTAAGGCATGAGACTAGAAGAACTCTTGGGACTTATGCCCAAGGGCGATTATCAGAACTTAGATCCCATGAAGTTCAAAGATTGTTGGAACAAGTAGCAAAAGAAGAAGGGGAGCTATGAAAAAGAGAGAGTGCGGAAGAAGACAACCGTGATCCCTCACTTCAGAAAAAGGAAGTGAAATTTTGCGATGAAGAGGATGAGTCACCACTCGAAGAGTTGGTGAACAGAAAAACCTTGCTGATTCAAAAACTAACAATAGAAGTATCGGCTAAGATGGATTAATTGTGGGATTCCTTAGACTCCAAACTTGAAACTGTCTTGAAAATTGTAGAAGAGTTTAAGGCAGAACGAAGTAGTGACAAAGATAAGAAAAAGTGGAGAGATTCAGGCCCTGCACATAACAAGGGTAAGGGAAAAATTACTATCTCCAATGAAGTTGTGGATTCATACACAGATGATGACGGTGGATGTGAGATCTACCATTATGATCATCCCAAGGGATGTTGTCCAATCATCTCACATCTACAGGAATCTGGGGTGTATGCACTTAACCCAAGACTTAACCAACGGCAAACACCCCGAAGGTTACCTTATCCTCAAGGTAACCCAAGGTAGTTCCACCAACCATTAACATATTATCTAAGTGGAACTCCACCACAACCCATCGAACAACATTAGCAGTGGCAATACCCACAGTCATGGGGGAGGCCACCGCCAACACAACAGTACCCTTACCGGCAACCTGATCCTTACGGCTGTTATGTGCAGCAGCCAATTTGTCCAAGTGACTCTATGAGTCACACAACTCTCCAATGTCACTACCAAGTTTGGGAGTACTTTAGGAGGACTTCTTCTCCTCCGGGAGGCACCCCACATACTTATCATCCTCTAACTCCATCCGCACCTCTTTCACTGGTAGTTCCCATAACACCTCTTGCTCCAATAATGCAAGGGGAACTCCCTACTCAACCGCAGTAATGTAACGCTACGAGAGCTGTAAACATTCAACCTGCTACTAGTTCTGACAACTGTAAAAAGAGAATACCTTTCTTCAGAACCAAAAGCCCAGACAAGCTCTCGCAACAACAAGCGGTTGAGTCTAGGTACACTCCTCCACCATCTAACACTTCAGAGCACCCTTCAATCCAACAACAGAGTTGTACGCATACGATTATGTTAACATGTACCGTAACTGACTAGATCAAGGTAGGCCACCTTCCCAGGAAACTAACTAATCTTGGAAGCCCCTTAATCTATTTACAAATCATCAAGAATGAACCACATAAGGCTCTTCTTGACTCAGGTTCTGGAGTCAACCTAATTTTAGGAGAGATGTACCAAGCCTAGAACCTGCCCCAACTTAAGAAGAGCAACGTCCAACTAGAGCTGGCAGACCAGTCCATCACCATTCCCTTGGGATTGGTAGAGGACATTGTTACCACTGTGTGTGGTTGGTCCTACCCAGCTGACTTCCTGGTGATAGAAGTTAACAACAACGAAGGGGACTTCCCACTTATAATGGGAAGGTCATGGCTAAGTACAGTAGATGTGTACCTAGGGATCCGTGATCTTTCCTTGTAGATATCTAAGATAAACATTTATGGAAAGATTGAGAAGAGAAAAGTTCCATGCATCACATACAATGACTCAAAGGGTGATGACATGGAAGAATGTTCAGCATCTCTTCCATGTAATCGGTGTGCCCAAGAGATACAAATTCAAAGATGCATGTATGGAGCAACCACACCAGTAGTAGACACCCCATGGTTAACAGCTACTAGAAAGAGCAACTTAATATGCATGGAACGAACTGGGAGTACAACTCATGTTAACAACGAAGGCATAGACACATTGGAATATGAGCGTCGCCAACTTCCACCCCTTAATCTAAGAACATCAAATGGGAGAAGTTGGGCACTTCTACGAAATTCAAATAGACGTTCATTATTTCGGATCTCTCCCTTGTAATTCAGTCATGGGGGAGATTGCCACCTATGCTAATAATTTGGGGCCCTTAGTTCTTTTTAGGTTTTTGTTTTACACGATTTTGTTTTACGCATTTTTGTTTTACAAGTTTTTTTTTTACACATTTTTATTTTACAAAGTTTTTGTTTTACAAGTTTTTGTCTTACACATTTTTGTTTTACATGTTTTTGTTTTACACATTTTTGTTTTACAAATTTCTTTAATCTTTCTTGTTTTTATTTTACAAATTTCTTTAACTTTTCTTGTTTTTGTTTTACAAATTTCTTTAACTTTTCTTGGTTTTTTTTTTCAACATAGTTATACTTTTTCATTTTGTGTGTGTGTGTGTGATCCACCTTGTAAGTTTGTCACCTAATAAGTGTTCTTCCTGATGGTATGAACTGTTTTCATATTGATTGCTAATGTTTGGTTTTTACCTTTAAGTCATGATGTTGATACTAAGGTATGTTTCTTTTAATATGGTAGGCAATGAGTTCACTTCATCCATCCACCCACCAATTTCTATGGTCTCTCTCAACTTGGAAATGTACAATTCCCTTCATAATAAGAACTTTAACGAATCGGTGACTGGGCATTTCTCAAACCAAGGAAGAACTCAAGGTTGAAAAGGGTGTGACTTCAAGGGAACTTGATGCATTTGTGTTGGCCATTCTCTTGGGTGCTTGGATGTTTTCTTCTTGGGTTTTCTCGATGTTCCGATGTTACCCAATTATCAGAAGCTAAGACAATAAAAATAACAAAGTCTTTGCATGGTGTGGTTCTCACGCATAAAAACACAGAACACAAAAAAAAAGTGAGAATTCAAAGCACACCCCTTAGATGAAATAAACTTGGGCTACAAGCACTGGTTATGGAACTAAAAAATGTTCCCTCTAACTAAGGCCATTCTCGCTTCCAATTCTCTCCTCTTTGTTTCGTCGGAATGGTGGTGACTCTTGGAGAAGGCATTCTTGTTACTTCAAGGGGATGGATTGGCCAAATGCATTGATGTGAAGTCACTGGATGTTGTTAGTTTGAGGCCAGAGTTGGAATGAGATTTGCTAAGTCACATTAATCATGAAATACACAAGGGGCTGTACACCACCTTGTTCTTGGGATTCCATTCCATTCTCTTCTCTCCCTCCTTCTCTCTATTATTCACCTCATTGCCGGTTGTATCATTAGTGTATATTTTGGTTGATACATTATTTTCTTTTTGGTAAATTCTTGTGGTTAAGACTTTAACTCTTGTTCCAAATGACATTCCCAGAGCCTACGGACTCTTTGAATGTGGGTTTGTCAGGGCATTAAGGGCATGAGCCTGCTTTGGGGAGGACCCACTGACATTCCTACTTGGTGCATCAGTTAATTTCTTTTCCTTTAACATTTTTGCAATTAATTTTATTTTGTTCATTTCCATCTTGACATCCATTTCATCGATGTTATAGTTGTCCCTTTTTCTTCATCTTTCTTGTTCCTCTTTCTTTTTCCATTCTCTCGCTACCAGAGGTTCGCGATTAGTCATGGGGGTACGAGCCCGATTTTTTCGATTTTCTCTTAGCCCTGAATTTTTTTCAATTTTTTCCTAACCCCTACACCTTCGGTAGTCATCATTAATACATCTCCAGATCCGCAATCAGCCATACCACAACCTAGCCAATGGACTTACACCGAAGCAAGGTATTAATTACATGATGATTCATTTACCCTTGCTAATATAAGATTGTGTTGTGTGTGCAGATGGCGATCATACAACAACGGATTGGATCTGGAGCAAACACTTGGAATGGAGCAGTGTTGGAAGCAGCTATGCAAGGGCAAGATCGATGATGCGCTTACGGATGGACAATGAAAGGCGCAATCTTGGCATTAGCAGCAGCAACACTTCTTTCTCTCTCTCTTTCTCAAGCTACCAAATAAGGCCTGATGTCAATGTAATAAGGTGTTCACCCTTGTTGTCATGAACACCAGTTTTGTCAAGTCTTGTAATGATGATCCGTTCACATGTCATCCCATTAGTTCCATTTACCTCAATAATCCCATACCTTCCCAATATTTTGTAAGGAACTTGAGGACAAGTTTTCATTTAGTCATGGGGGTATGATGAGACGTGATATCGCATTGGCCGCGATATCACGTTGTCCCCTACGATATCGCGTACGTGATATCGCGGTGCGCAGTCATATCTATAAATAAGAGGCAGCTCTCCCTTGTTTCCTCATCCTAGGCTAGAAGTAGGGAAACTTTGGTAGATTGATCACTCTAGAGATAGAATATTTTCNGCGGAATGAGTACGACTTGATTACGAGCATTTAAGGATGTGTACAGATAATCAAGAAACGGATGCTCATTGCACTTAGGCTAGATTAGATTCTCTTAACCCTTTCCTCCTAGTTAAGTGCCTTAGTATGACCACTTCGAGCATGTGCATTATGCGTGGTGATCCTAGTAATGATTAGCGTTTGGTAGCCACGGTTGCATCGGTTCAGGGTATGTACGGTAAGTGGGAACGGATGCTGATGCTAGGTAATTTAGACTTAGTTCATTAGTTAGAGTTAGTAATTAGTTTCTCAACCCTTCACCTCAATAGCATAGGAGATAAAACATAAAAACCATAAAAAATCATATACCTCGGACTTACTTAACCATACATCGTGACAACTACAAGTAAGTCTGGGAAGACAACAAATGATTAACCCTAAGTGTTCCATGGGGCGTGTAGGCACTTAGTTTGCAGAGTTCAACCGGATCACGCGTGCTACGCTCGTATTCATATGGTTGAGTGTAGGGGTATCTCGCCACTCATCAGCTTTCTCTTGTTGATTTTGCTTTCTCTCAATCCTTAGAGCATCTTCATTTAGCTTGTAGTCTTTGTACTTGTCCATGCTCTCATTTTTCCTATGAAGTCTTTTACTTTGATAGCCATGCTTTCTTGAGTCCTTGTCCATGATGTGGAGTTCTTGTTCTCTCTTGTAAATACAACATCCACAACAAACATCCTTTAGTCTCCATTCTCCTTAAGGTTTTGGCATACCAAAAGGTCAATAGATTTCTATTTGTAGAATAGACATTACCCTAAATAGGTAGTTAGGAGCAAGCCAACAGTACACCCAAAAATATTCCTTATATGCTTAAATCTTTTTGTCAAGCATCCCACATGGAGAAGCTTTATCTTGTTTGAATTGACTTCAAGCCCTATTGACTGATAAAATACATTCTGATTAACTTGCAATCTAATTGACTTTCAACAAAAATTAACTTACAAAAAATTCTTAATAATCTAATTGACTTGTAGAAAATTCTTGACAATCTAATTAACTTGCAACACAAATTGGCTTGGGGAATTGAAAACCAATGCACTATAAATGAGAATGCTTGAGAGAATAGATTTAGCTAGAGTCAACTTACCTATAGAAGACATAAACATGCCTCTCCAAGAGGTCAACTTCTTTTGCATCTTTCCCAACACTTCCTTCTAGATACTAGTTGATTTTCTTCTACAAAATAAACACTACCCTAAATAGGTAGCTAGGAGTGAGCCAATAGTACACCCAAAAATATTTCTGACATGCTCAAACCTTCTTGTCGAGCATCCCACATGGAGAAGCTCTATCTTATTTCAATTGACTTCAAGCCCTATTGACTAACAAAATACATTCAACGCCTACACTACCTTTTCGACCTCATGGATAGATGTCAATAAAAAATCATTATGTCATCTACATATCGAAGAGTATAAAGGTTCTAGGGAAATGGGGACATGACATTCAACTTTCTAAGATGTGTGGATAGTGTGGATTTATAGAAATATGTAACATTTTATGACTATGATAAATTTAGAGTGTTCCTAACATGCTTGTATTAATGATTAGTGGAATGACCAGTTATTCTTCCTTGTGATTAAGCTAAGTTTTACTAATGTGTATTGTGTGTATTGGTAGATGGAAAGTACTAACTACATACTACCCATTGATTTAGCATTTATTAATGGAATGAACAAAAGGAATGCTAAGAAGAAATAAAGCTAAAATATTGTATTACTTATGAGTTTGTTACTATGCTTTTATTTTTTTATGTGTTGCCTAGCCTATATACATTAAAATGAGTTCTTGAACTAATTAAAATGTTTATATGTGAGCTTTGTTTGTGTGTGTGTGTGTGGATATCTCATGTACTTGCTTCGATGTGTGTTCATATACGTTTTAGGTATCTTATCTCTAAGAGCTACTATGCAAATTATAATCATTTAGCAATTAGATTTGGAAAGAAAAGAAGAAACAAAGATTCTTTACATTAGGCTTCAAAGGCTAAAAGAGGTATGTTTTGCTTAGTATGAATGATTTTGTTAAATATACATACATATACACATGTTGCTGAGGAACTTGACCAATGAATCAAGTGAAAAGAACTTGACCTATGAATTAGGAATATTATGTATATCATAGTTGTATCATTTAAATAATGAACACATGAAATGTTGTGTATGTTATTGATGCATTGTTCTTTAGATTTTGATTGGTTAATAGAATATGAGCATCCCATTCATGGTTGTAGAAAGGTCATTTACATGACCTTTCAAGGCATTGTGAGATAATGCAATAATCAGTTATGAATATAAAATGGAAACTCTTGCATTGCTAATGGCCTAAAAGAGAAGATCTTTCACTTGATTTTATGTCTTGGACTTATACTTTTTCATATTCCCATTTTGAAATCTCTTCCATTACACCTTATGACTTGATTTCTAAGAAGAAATGTTGTTGGAAATGAAACACAACTACATATTTATTGATGATAAATTTAGAGGTAACATATTGCTAAAGAAAAAAGGAATAGAGGTAGATATTATGTTTTAATATCTTATGCTTATCAATTTTCTACTATATAAGATCAAAAGGAATTAAACTTAAGACTTTGTAGAGTTAGAATTTCAAAATATTGAAAGTTCTAACCAAGAAAATTGAACCTACAACTTGTTAGAATATAATTTGATTAATTTTTAAAAGTGATCATGGAAAGAATTGAACTCATGACTAGGTGGTGTAGAAAAAGGTTTAAATTCTTAGAAAAAAAGGAGAAGTAGAATAGTTTTCAAT
This sequence comes from Gnetum montanum, assembly GCA_015680685.1. Lineage (NCBI taxonomy): Eukaryota > Viridiplantae > Streptophyta > Gnetopsida > Gnetales > Gnetaceae > Gnetum > Gnetum montanum. The sequence goes on along the minus strand of MNCI01010116.1, from coordinate 706,430 downwards.
AAAGAATTAGTTATAAGAAACACCTACCATCTCTTAAATTTTGCTAGTACTTATAAGGAGAGAAAAGAGGGGAGAGGAAAATGCAAAGAAAAAAGTAGAAAGAAAGTGTGCATATTAGAGAAAGAAGTAGAGCTCAATCACAAGGGAGGTGGTTGGAAGTGAACAACAACAAAAGGAGATTGTAGCTAGAACAACAAATGAACAACAAAAAGATGACTATGGCTAAACAAGAAGATCAACAACAATAATAGAGATTGTAGCTGAAGCAACAAATGAACAATAACAACAAGAAGACAATAATAAAAGAAGATTATGCTACTATAGAAGAAAAAAGAATAGCAATAAGGGAAGATTGTAGCTACTATAGAAGACAACAAAAAAAAGGAAAATTTGAGCTGAGTAGTAGTTCAATACTGTAATGAATCTTTATCTTACTATGTATGATTGGCAACACTGATTTATAATCTCAATATCTCAACTCTTCTCCTTTCTTTGCCTTGAATATAATTTTATGTTAGAATCAACTTTGACAATATTTGTTGTTGAGATTTTGGATGGTTGAATCCTTAATTTTGTTGATGGATCTCTCCACTTGTCTTTTACACTCTTAGGCCTAAATGACTTGGATAAGAGTTGTTTTTGTAATGATTCAAAAACACCCATAATAATTTGGGGCATATTGGCATAACAATATGCCAATAGGAACCAAGGATCCCATGTATGAGGATTGGTACCACTAGCAACAAGTAAGAGTATCCCTAGACCCATGTCTATTTTGTGATTTTTTAAAATTTATAGAATTGTTGAATTCTTGGTTCTTGGCAAGAAAATTGACTTAATGATCCTTGTGAATGCTTAAACCTTAGATTGAATTTTGATTCTTATTTATGTACCTTCTCAAGTCTTGTTATCTTTCTATGAGTCTAATGGAATGGGGGAAATATAGTTAGTTTATCATTATTAAATGTTAGTGATGTTAAATCATGGCTATTAAATGTAGGTGACTTATCTATTCACTATTATTAGCAAATTGGATGGGCTAATTAAATGTTAGTGGCGTGCATTATATTATTTCAAATTAGCAAAGTTGATTTGAAATGATTTTATTGTGAGGGTTACTAAAAGAAAATAAAATAGTTTAATTGTGTAAATGAATGGATTGATATTAATGATTTATACATTTCTTATGGCCAATTATTGGGTTGGACAAGTCTCTTTGTGAACAACATTTGATTTATTATCATGGTCTAAGAAAAATCAGAATTGATATATAAATTAGACCTATACATTGTATGAAAGGATTCTTGTATAAACCAAAATTTGATTATATAAATTTGGTTTTCATGGTTATCCTTTTCTTTTTATCAACAATGGTTAAACCAAAATTTGATTATGATTATGGTTTGTTGATTGGCACTAGATGTAGTTTTTTTTTTATTCTTTAGTTAAAAGTTTTAATAATTTGATTTGTAAACTATTATTTCATAAGATTTTTATGCTTGTTGTCCAATTGTCCATGTGAACAAGTTTATGAATGTGTACAATCTAGTTTCTAAGTTTTCTTGCTTGTTGAATGCTAAATACTGCATCATTGGCAATGATATTGTGAATAAATGTAAAGATTTGTGTATTATTTGGATTAGGTACATGAATAATATGTTTGTATTGAGTTTGACTTCCTTACGATCAATGACATTTTGGCAGCATAATATAAGACTACTAAGTGAAGTGATTGAATTAATTGGCTTTTTACTAAGCTAGATGGTTGTGGATATGATTTTATTTTTGTGCTACACCTTGGATGCATAGTGTATTAAGAGATGTTAATCGTTATATTGATGTTTGCTTCTTGCTAAATCCTTGGACCATTCTTTACATCATATAGTTTTCTTTGTTATGCATTATTTTATTGATAGTTGTTTATGCTAATCTATATGCAAGTTGAATTTTTGATAATTAATCAACTATTTGGGAAAAAAATGGAAAAGTTTACCCTTGCATTTAGCTTGTTATAGCTTGTCACAGGTTTCAAGTGTTAACTCTTGCTTCCCATGGGTACGTGTTACAATAGGTAATAATTTTTATTGCCTTTCATCAAAGAATATCAATTGACAATTAATAATGTAAATTAGTATGCTGGAAACTAATGAGGTACATATTTCATATGAAAGCAAGATAAAACTAAAATCACTCATCATTGAACATGTTGATAAATTGTTGGATTTAGTAAAAGGGGAAAAAAAAACAAAATCCTAAAGATATATAGTAAATTTTATATGACATGAAAATACAATTTTTTCACCGTGAAATGCATGCCAATCATCAAAACTTTACTGCAAAAGCAGAAGCACAAAAGAAAGGATTTTATCAAAACTTGAAATTGAATCCCAATTTATAAACTTCAAAAATCTCCTATCTCCGATTGTCATTCAAGTAACTCGAACTAGGTTAAGTTGCAAACCCATCTCCATCGTTAAATGAGCCCAAGATCTCATTGACACTATTTACCAACTCGACTTCTTGGATTGCACCTTGGACATCATTTACTTTAATTTAAATCTAGCATTCCTTGCATATACTTGAGACAATATAACGCTTTCTTCATGTATACTTTCTAAATATGGTAACCTGAGAGAACAATACAGAATGTGTATTTCTTGTGTTATATTTACTTCAACAGCCACCCGGAACATTATTTTCACATTTATTAAAGACGTCTACCTCGAAACTTCCACGTAATCCAAAATGGCCAAATTTTATTCGATGAAGGTACCTGCAACAAGAATCCGAAAGTTCTCTTGCGACGAAGATATTTTCGATGCTTTAGCAGGGAGGAAGGAATATATTGCAGAAATTCATCTCACAAATCAGAAGTCATTGCTGTAATTGAAACGATCATCCCCTTTTTCATAGCTAAAGCTTGTGTTCGACGGAAATCGGGAATTGATCGTTCATCACACAGATCCTGGGCGGATATAATGCCTGTCAAGGAATTCGTTGTCGCTTATGATGGACAAGAACATCGTGTGGAATACGACACAGATGATGGGATCGAGGTTCGTAAAGTAATTCGCTTTTGACTACAAAACAAATTCTGAAAGCAGTGCAATGCCAAGTGAATTCGTTCAAAGTGATACAAATGTAGCAGTGCCTCATTAACTATATTTATCCAGTTGGCTTTTCTTTTACCAGTTTCTTCCTCGTTATAGTCTTACAGACGCTCATTGATTCTTCTCGCATAAAAAAATTAGCAAAATTTCAAGTTTCTTTGTTAACAAATGTATCGTCTTAATATGTTTAGCCGTTAAAAAATTCATTGGATCCTTTGTTTTGAGAATGTGGCAGGTGTTACGGTACCAGTTGTTTTCTCTTACTTCAATTGATCCAGAGAATCAAGCAGTAAGTTGGATGTAATCTGAAAATTTTGATTCCATATTTAATTCTCAAAGTATCAAATCGGTATTAAACTGCAGTAATCACCTTGCTTTGCACTTTTGTAAGCTCGTTGTCTTTGTTGTCCAATTTCAGTGTCTTTGATGCCTGGGTTTTAATTTCCAGTATTTAATTAGTTAATTTTTTAATTTTAACAGTTTTTCCCTACAGATATCGGTAGATGGAAGCATCCCAATTGAAAGTGACTCAGATCTTGCCCATGTTTCATCCGAGGGCAATAATAAAATTCATCTAGAGGATACAACAAGATCCGCCGTTGCATCCACTCAAAGCACCCAGCCTTCCAATGCAGATATATCTCTACAAGAGAAAGCTGACGAGGAGCTTGCACGTTTGTTGCAGGTGAGTATTCTGAATACTACAGTAGCTTCATTGCTTAGAGCTTAGGAATAGAGACTAGACAAAGATATGCCATCATTTTTGTTAGATTTGCATTTTTAAATATTCATGAACTGTCATGGGAGATTTAGTATTGGCCTGAAATTTGGTGCTGAAAAAGCTTTGGTTAGTGACTGGGTGTGATAATTTTGCAGGCGGAAGAGGATGCACTGCTATTTCAAGACCAAAATGCCAATGAAGGAAAAGAGGAATTCCGGAGAAGGCTTCAAAGACACCTGAAAATGGTCATGATGGTTTGTATCTATTGAATCCGATTTTATGTGAATAATCACATCTGAAGAAACTCTTGTGCATTTTGTTCCAAGTTGTTCACAAGACTGTAATTATCTTACATGGTATATTTGCATGTTTGGAAGTATGAAGACCCTATTAGCCAGGAAGCAGCACGGAAGTCAGTTCCCATGGATGAGCTTGAAGAAAAAGCATTAGTAGTTCTAGCAAAGGTATTTGACTAATTGAGAGATGGTGCATTATATTTCAGATTTTTCTCTAGATGAATTTGAAATTCTTTTATCTAAATGGAATTTTCTTCAATTTATAGTCATTTGAGCTTTGTTTCTTCTAGCTACATCAAATATAGTGGGAAACTTTTGATTTTACGTCTGATTTGGCAAGGCAAAAATCACCAAGTAAATGGAACATTTTTGGAAAATGTAGCTGCACATGGTAGTTCATTTGTCATTACTAGCTAACTGAAGTACCTAATAAAAATTGATCAGAAAATTTCATGTCAGCCAATATATTAAAGATATGCTATTAGACGTAAATTATGTTCCGATTGAAACATTGGAAAGTTGAATTCCTGCAAGAGTTTAAATATTTAAGTGCTTTGATGAGGGAATGAATCCACTTGAATTTCGAAAGAAACTCATGTTCCAAAAAAAAAAAGAAAAGAAAAGAAAGAAAAAGAAAAATCCAGATCCTACTGCAGAGATGGATCTTGTAAATAATGTTATTCTTAACTCGTTCACAGTTACTTTGTATTGCCCTGTGCATCTCCTAAGGGCACATACAGGCCTGTTTCATTGAGTTATTTTATTTTATATGAAGGATATCTTTCTTGATAATTTGTAGTCATGGTAAATGTTAAAAAAGATTACATGATTATAGATGAAATATAAAGTAATGCAAAATGAAACAATTATTCACGAGTACCATAATCTTTTTAGTTCATCACAAAATATTTCTTGAAAAACCTTTTCTCGGATGTTGTGTAACTTACAAAAATCTCATGGAAAGGTTCCTTAAATAGTTTGCATTTTCAAAAGATAATTCTACCAGTTATCCTTTATAGAATGAGCTTTCAATTAGCTTTTTGTTAAACTGATGATTTTATTAATAATAAAAATTGGTTTACAACCTGCAATTACTTAGGATCTTATAGATCAACCAAGAATCATGCTCCAAGGAATGAGTTTTGAATTAAATTATGTGGTTTCTTCACATGCAGTATTTCAAGAGGTAAAAAATGTCTCCTGTTGTTAATAGTTAGAAACGAACTATGGTTAGGAGACAGATGCCTTGATTAAGGTTTGATTTTTGATTGCTTATGGAGCGTTAGGAAAGAGTAGAAAACATTGTAAGGCAGGAATGGAGAATTTGTATGTATTAGTATCATGCTAGGAAGTTAAGACAACTGCATGAAAAGTTTAGGAGAAGAAGAAAATCCTATATATGATGTCCATTTGACCAGGAAAGGGAATCTAATCAGATCCCTTAGACAACGCAACATTTGGTGGGTATTAAGCAGAGAAGTCACCCTTTTTGTATATGTAAAAAGGTCATTACTTTGCTTATCCTGCCAAGTAGACCCTGATAGATAAACAAAAGCCTAACCCCTTTTTAAGTGGTTGCACCTAGGCTCGAGCCTAGGTCTTATGACCCAAGAAATGAGCATTTTATGATCATTTTAAATGATATTCCCTCTTTTGTGTATACGTAATTCTTGAATTGAAACTAAAATTAAAAGAAACAGTTGATTATAGTGCACTACTAAAATGTGCAGTGTATGGTTAGCACACATAATGTATGAACATTGTGAGGAACTTTGTATCCTTAGGTGAATTGGTTATCTTAGGATCCAAAGGGCATCCAATTATAATTTGTGTGGGTTTATTTTATGGAAAGCAAGTAAACATAGATCACACATATATTTTCTTTCCTTTCTTTACCCAAATAAAGGAACATAATTGTTGATAAATAAATGAGGTTAGTATATTAAAGTAAGAATAAATGAATAATAAATTGCTTGCATAAAAAGAAAATCTAACTATGACAAAAAGACTTGTTCCAAAGAGACTTTTAGGCTTCTGAGAGCAACTATTCTCTGCTTACAGTACTGTGCATCTCAAGGAAGTTTTAGATATCGTTAAATAAACTATCTAACATGTTAGACAATGGAGAGTTATCTTAGCCATCAGTTGTTACTATGAATCTAAGTAATCATTGGGAGTCTCAAGCTAAAAGGAAAGTGTTACAACCCACATATTTGTTTCTCAGTAGTGTCAAAGGAAAAACTGTTTCATTTCTTTTTCGGTACCATAAATTAAATTTGATTCTCAACACAGTTCATATTTGGTAGTAGGGATTGAACCGTGTTTTTTTCCATCCCAAAGCACTTCCAATCTTTGAAATTTTTTTAAATGTAAAGACAAAAACATGGGGAATTAAATACCAACTATTCTTTTTGGTACGAATTTTATTTTCATTTCCTTTCTAACATTCATACAAACCTAACATAGACCCTATAGGTATAGAAAAATATGATAATTTGAATGATATACATACATATATATATGAAATGAAATTGAAGCTTTATTACATCTGAAGACCCATAGGATCTATTGGACATATATTACATTTTCATGAAAAATAAAGATAGACTCTACAAATTGACCAAGCACCAATGGGGGCATCAAAAGCAAATCATACAAGATTTACAACTTAAGTAGAACACAAAGTGCAAATTTAAGGGTATGCTTGGTGATGAAATGAAACATAGAAACTACAAACCAACAACCATGAAAAAAATAATAGTCTCTAAATCAAACACCATTATCATAAAGGGTATTAAAATCTAATTTCTGAGAAAATAAGGGAGTAATTTCCATATAATGATTATGCTAAATGAGAACATAAAAATAAGTAAGATTAGCAAAGTGACTAGTGTACACCAGTTGAGGCTTGACTTCCGTGATAGATTAACATGGTGCCAAAATATTCCAAACTTTACAACTTAATTTTTATTCTTTCTTGTTTTTACAAAAAGGAAATTCTGACTTGACAAACAAAACATGTGTATTTCACTTTCAATTATGCAAAAAATACAACCAACCATCAATATGCATAATTTCTTTGATTTGAATGAGTACTCAATGGACCCTTTGGTCATCTAGTTGTCACACACACTAAGTGTAACATTCTTAATTAGGAGTGAAGTTATAATAAAGAATATGTAAATTATGTAATTAACCTTTGGTTATGAAGAGGGGTCTCGTTATGAGGAGTTGTAATTATTTGTAGTACCTTTTGGGGGTTTGACCTTTGGTATTTAAGGGTTGGGAACTTAGATGTTGTGCCAGCATGAAGTTGTAGAGTTGTGAAGGTGAGTGATGAGAGTTGGGTGAAGTGGGACAAGAAGGCACTAATCACCCTTTTGGATTGCATGTAAGGGAACTTGGTGCCATGGGAAGACAACCCTAGGGTCATCATTTCAACATTTTATTCATATTTTCCGTTCTCTATTATTAATAAAGATTCTACATCTTCTTTTCTTTCATTGCAATGGAGTAAAGGTTATGTCTTTGTGCACATCATTTAAGTTATGTGTGGTTAATTTGAGTTAATCCATAACATTTGACAATGGGATGTCACAATTAGTATTGGAGCAAACCATGATCTAGGACCAATAATTGGAGTTAAGTGGAATGCAAATTCAATATTTTATTAAATATTTAGAAAGAGGTCAAGTACATCAATTGTAAAAATAATATTAGAGGAAGTATGACAGCAGGAATACTTTGCAAGAATCAAATATGAAAAGAATGGGAATACAAATAAGGGAGAAAAAGGAAGAGGGGAAACTAAACCTCTAGCCTGAACGAGCACACCATATTTTCAGCCTTTTCCACCTAAGCATCTCGTTCTTTTTGGGTAGCATCCTTGTTTTGAAGTAGATCATGATAAGTTCCCAACCCACTACCAAGCTTATGGATGCCCTTGGTAGTGTTGCGTGCAACCTCTCGAGCATCCTTTGCATTTTAACGCTTTATGTTCAGCAGTTCAACTTGAGCTTCACATTGAGCAACATCTTGTTTCCACTTCTTCTCTTTCCTTTGTAAGAAATACAAAGTTAGATAGGTAGAAAGTAACAATAATAAGAAATCAAGGGAATTATGGTAAACAAAACTTTTTACCTGAAGATGATCATTCTTGATTTTAAGAAGCCGTTGAGAGTTTAGAAGGTGTCATGCGAGACATGAAGAACTCTCCAACTCCTTTAATTTCTTCTCAAAACCCTTGATCACATTTGGAGTATCTTTTGGAATCTTGTGATACATAGAGGTACCATCAGATTGTATTACTTCAAAGTCATGTACAAAGTTGCACTCTTTGAAATCTCATAGCTGGTACAACTTTTCCTAGACTGAGGTTGGTATGTTCTTAGTGATCCAATTACTAAGATGGCAGAATAATAGAATCTTCTCTTCAGCATTATGAACTGAGCAAGGGAGAAAGAATAACCCTTGATGGTAATAGTGGGAGATGGGATGATTGAGGAAGTGCCAGTGAATCGAGTTGTTGGCACAATAATGGGATTGATGGAAAATTGGCAGGATTTAATTTGGGTAACTGGAGGAGATGATGACTTGGAAGACTTGGAAGGGAAAGCAAGGGTAATAGGGTAATAAGCGTTGCAGCCCAAACTTGTTTTACCTCCATGCATGATATAATAAGCCTCCCTTGTGGCCCCCATGGGCCTCCTTTGTTATCGATTGTTGTGCCTTGTATTGTTGCCCTCATTGCCACTGTGAATCTTCTTTGTCGCTGTACTGCCTATGTCATAGCAAAACCTTCTTGCCATCACATGAGCAACCTTGTTGCAAAACCCTTCACATTTGCATGTGTCTTTGTGGCTCTTTTGGCCCTTATGGTGGCCCAATAGCGCAAAAAGAAACCCTTGCCATTTCCACCGCATGTGCAATGCACTACATAAACCCTCGCTTGTGGCTTGCACAACCAACACGTGTTGTAGAAACCCTCACTTACATCTTGTGTAGCTTGCTCGTTGCCATTAATCACCATTGCTGTTGTTACTATGCCTTGTAGTTTTTGTCTTCTTGTAGCTTGCCATTGCCGGAGTCAATGGACACTACAGACACCACAGGTTCATACCTTTTAGACATTGGAGGACTGTACCGTTTGGTGCCCGTGGACACCAAAGGTTTGCACCATCTAAACACTAGTGCTTGCACCTTCTAGTGGTTGTAGACACCATAGATCTACACCTTTTTGTGCCTGTAGACACCATAGGTTTGCATCTCTCGGCCAATGGGAAATTCACGATTCAAAAGAAAATGAAAATCTCGATGTTAAAACATAAATATTAGTTTTTCACAAAATAAGAATAACTTGGGTTATGAGTTGGTAGTTGTGTGAGTAAAAACTACATCATTAAGCATGTCAAGTCTGGAGTAGTATTGGGATGGGTGGCCCCTTAGGAAGTCTTGAAATTTATGCCTTAAATCTTTTGCCTAAAATGACCATAATTTTATATTTTGGAAACCTTTTTAGACAAATAAATAGTCGTTTCCAATGGATTTTAACCTCTCGGCCACAATGGTGAGGTCATATTCAGTATACAATGACGCAAAAATTAGTTTTTGACAGCTTTATTTTGAGGCTTTAAAACCTTAGAATTGACATAGAAACTAAACCAGAAATCCATTCCCAACAACCATATAGCTGTTTCTAGTCAATTTTAACCTCTTGGATTCAATTAGACTATTAATTTTGCCCAGCTAGATGACTGAAAATTTGTTTTACTCAGTTCTAACTTCCAACCCAATCACTCAATTAACCAAAGCACTATTAATAAGCTCGCATCGTAGGAAGTCATATTGCCTTGTCTACTTTGTCAACTCATCGTTGAAGCTTGCAGAGTGAATTGGAGAATTATGGAGGCCCATGTTAATGATTGAATGGATGCCTTGGAGCAGTAGATTAATGATATCAAAGGCTCCCAACAAGAACACTGTGATGCAAACCAAGTGCTCATGAAGTACATGCAAGATATGTTAGAAGAGATTAAGAATTTATCTAGTAATTCAAAAGGAAAATGGTTAGAAGTTCAAGGAAAGATGGATTGCTTTGCAGATTCCATTAAGCAATTGATTGATCATTTGTCTCAATCCTACAATCAACATCAACCCCAAGATCAACCTCAAAATCATTCCTTTCAAACAAACAATTGAGACGATGAAAATATATACCAAATACTATGAACAATTTCAGAAGGGGATAATTATTAGTACTAGCTACCTCTGCCAAAGGAGTCACTAACTCAAGTTCATGCCAAAAGTGAAGTTAAATCATTATGATGGAGCTCCAAAATGAGTGGCAAGGCTAAGGATTGGCTTGACACCATGCGAAATTATTTTGATATGTTGAATCTTTTGAGCCATGATGCCTATAAGTTGTCTCCTTGTATTTGAGAGGACTCCCTACAACATGTTAGAATGGACTGAAGTCTCAAGTATTGATTGTTAATTGGCATGGCTTTAGTCGAGATTTTGAGCAAAAATTTGTGCTAGAGTCCTTCTTGAAAGAGCGCAAGATGCGATTCAACTTGTTGAGATTGGGTCAATGTTCTATAGAAGACTATTATAAGGAGTTATGTGACCTATTGAGGTTTTATGAAATATAGCGCAGAAAAAATCTCAGATTGAATGGTGGAACAACATAGAATAAAGCTGAAAATAACAATGAAACACCGAAGGAATAAAATGCAAAAAAAAAAAAAAAAGCAGAGATTCTTGTGGATCAGCAAAGCACTACAGGCAACAACAAACAACACAGCAATTTATGTGGAAACCCTATATGGGAAAAACCACAAGAAAGGGTGCAAAGGAGCAAAGGAATTGATGATTACTGCCAACCCCCTAAGCAGTTTATATAGTTTTAGGGTTCCAAGCAAACTCATAGTTAATTTCTTGACACCTTACCCTTTTTCTTTCATTCGCTTTTAATTAACTATTATAAGGGAGTTTACATAACTTTCCTTTACAACACTCTTTTTATTTTTAATTTTTTATACAAAAAGGTCAATGTTAAAACATAATATTATAACAAATTTGGCTTCACACATCAATTCTCTCCCACTTAAAGATAAATTTGGTATGTCTTCAAATCTCTTGGCAGGAGATGCACCGCTTTTCAAATGTTGTAGATCAAGTCTTCATATGTATGCCCTTGCAACATAATTGATGTTTTGTTCCAGCAACTACTTTTGTTAGGAAATCAGCAAAGTTTGCATGTGTGTGAACCTTGTGCACATCCAGCTCCTTATCTTCAATTTTCTATCTGATGAAATGGTACCTCATGTCAATATGTTTTGTTTGAGAATGATAAGCAACATTCTTGGCCAAGTGAATAGCACTCTGATTGTCACAGTAAATGATGTATTGTGCCTGTTTCAAGCCAAAGCAATGAAGCAACCACTTCAGCCAAATCATTTCCTTAGCTGCGTTTGCCAAAGCTATGTATTCTGACTCAGTAGTAGATAATGCAGCATGTCTTTGCAATTGAGGCATCCAACTAACAGGACTTCTTCCCACAAGAAAAAATATATCCAGAAGTGGATTTTCTACTATCTTTATATGCTGCATAATTTGCATCCACATAGCCAATAGTATCTAAAGTGAAGTTACCAAATATAAGCAAAGGTTTTGTGTACCTTTCAAATATCACAACATCCATTTTACTGCTTTCCAAGGTTTAGAATCAAGATTACTCATGTAACGAGAAATGACTCCCATTGCATAAGAGATATCTAGTCTAGTACAAACCATTGCGTACATCAGGCTACCAACAACTGAAGTGTATGGAACTTTCTCCATCTTTTTTCCATTCTAGATTTAGAGCAATCCTACACAGCCAACTGAAAATGCCCCATTAAAGGGGTGCTAACATGAGTGCAATTTGTCATATGAAAATGTTCAAGCACCTTACTAGTATTAAGTGACTAAGTGACAATTTGCAATGTGCTCTATCTCTAGAAATCTGCATACCAAGTATTTGCTTTGCTGGGCCCAAATCTTTTGTGACAAAACGGTTGCCCATTTCCTTTTTCAGCCTTATGATCTCATGTCCATCATTTCCTACAATGAGCATGTCATCAACACACAGTAATAGGATAGTAATCTTACCAAAAGTTTGCCCATGAAGGCAAACACATTGATCAATGCTACACTTGTATTTTTGATCCTACATGAAACTGTCAAACTTCTTGTACCATTGTCTGGGAGCTTCAAACCATACAAGCTTCTCTTTAACCTACAAACCAAATGCTTTCTTTCTACTCATATCCTTTAGGTAATTTCATGTAAATCGTCTCCTTCAGGTCACCATTTAAGAAGGCAGTCTTTATGTCTAATTGTTCCAATTCCAAGTCTAAAATAGCAACAAGATATAAAATGGCATGCATGGAAGAATGTTTCATGACAGGATAGAAAATCTCTGTGAAGTCTCTACTTAGTTTTTGACTGAATCCCTTCAGAACCAATCTAGCTTTGTAGCATTTCTGCCAATGAGCCTCATCTTTAATTCTATACACACACCTGTTAGACCAAGCACACTTACCATGTTGTGATGGAACAACATCCCAAGTTTGATTATGTCTCATAGCATCCAACTCTTCTTTCATTGCAGCTACACTTTTAATTGCATCAGCTGAAGGCATGGCTTCTTGAAAAGTGTCAGGTTCCCCCTTATCAGTATATAATATGTAATGCAAAGATGGGTAATACCTGACAGGAGGTTTGGAGGGGCGGGTAGATCTCCTAACCCAATGCACAGGAGTATTCAAATGATCATCCTCATTTTCTAAAGTATCTGACAATTGCTCTTCTGGTGAAACATTTCCCTTATTACTGTTATCATCGAGAACATGTTCAACTTTTAAATCATCATCATCCTGATCAAGTGATTTCACAGAAGGGCTAAAATTCTTTCTTTGGTTCAATTCCTGTTCTTGTTTCTTCTAAAACATCAAGTTTTTATGAAAAATAGCATCACGTGACCTGAATACTTATCGACAGGATCCCACAATCTGTAACCAAGACTATCACTGCCATATCCAATGAAAGTGCACCTACATGCATGTCCATCAAGTTTAGCTGTATTTTGCTGATGGGCATAAGCTTCACAGCCAAAGACCCTCATGTGAAATAGATTGAGTGCTCTTCCACTCCAAACAGATTTTGGTAACTTGCCTTGAAGAGTTGTATGAGGGGACCTGTTAATTGAATACACAATCGTTATTGTTGCTTGAGCCCAAATTTGCTTTAGAACATTGGACTGTTGCAACAAAGAATGCAGCCTCTTCAAAACAGTTCTATGATAATACTTAGATATGCCATAATTCTGTGGAGTATATGGTGGAGTTTTGGTATGAACAATTCCATTTCCCTGCAAAAATTCTCAAACTCATTAGAGGTATACTCTCCTCCATTATTAGTCAAAAGATGTTTGATGGGACAACCACATTTTTTCTCAACTTTAACTTTAAATTCTTTGAAAACATTAAAAACTTTGTCTTTCGAAGAAGACACATGAAACAACCAAATCTTCCTACTGAAATCATCTATAATGTAACAAAATACACAGCTCCACCAAAAGATCTAATAGACAACAGGCCAACAACATTCGAATAAACTAAATCCAACTTAGAATTTCGTTTATGACCAAAACTAGATCTTTTGAAGTTGACCCATTTAAATTTTTCTACTGTACAGTCTTTACAAAAATCCAACAAAACTGATTTGAAATCGGGAAGCATTTCTTTGAAGTTAGAATCTTCATTCCTGTTTCATTGAGATGTCTGAGTCTCTTGTGCCAAAGAGACATGTCCTCCTCATTTGCAGCAGCAACAATGCTCCCACTGCACCTGCATTTAGTAAATATAATGTTCTTCCTTTTTACCACGTGCAAGAATCATGGAACCCTTCACAATCTTCCAGCCACCAGCTCCAAATGATATAGAACAACTAGCAATATTAAGCTGTCCAACAGAGATCAAGTTCTTCGAAAGTTGTGGCACATGATGAATCTCATTCAATAATAGCTTTTTGCCATCTGAACCCTGTAACATGATTGAACCAATTCCTTCAATTTGCAACTTTTATGTTATAATAAATTTGGCTTCACACATCAACATGAGGTACATGAATCATCGAGACGAGAGTGAGCTCACATCAAAGTTCATGGGAGGATTGCTTATTCAACTATGTTTGCTGACTCATGCTCACAACTTGTAGACAGTGGATGAAGCCTATATGATTGTGAAAGATTACGAAGAATCAAATCAAGTAAGAAATGCATCAATGAGACAAACCAAAATGGTTAAGGAAAATCCCAACACCCAAAATGGTTGCTTATATTATGGGAAAGATCACTTCAATTGGGATTGCCCAAAGTGATGACCTAGAACTCAAGGCAACCAAAGTAAGATGTAGAAACCTAACTTTACTACAGCCAAGTGTAAAAGCCAACCCTCTACATCAGCTGTAGTGAAGAAAATTTCAGCATTTGCCAAATCAGGTTTATGAAAATTTTAATTTGCTTTACTTATTGTTGAAGGATCTATTAAGGGTAGAAAAGTTTAATTTTTGACAGATAGTGGTGCAAGTGATAATTTTATTTCAGCAAGTCTAGTCAAAACATTAAAACAGTTGCTTTGGTTGGAGGCCATAGCTTTGGTTGGAGGCCATGGGATGCATGCCTACTTTCAAATTGGACTGCCACAGCTTTAGGGCTAACCAGCCACTTTGGGGGTTGATTGTGCAGATGTGTTGGGAGGACTTGCTGCCTCTCCTAGCTGGTAATTTGGACCTTGCCAATGCCTCTTTCTTTTCACGTTGGTGCAGTAATTTTACCACATTTAGGGGAGTCTGCATCTGGGTTACTGAGGCGGGGATTGCAGAGTATCTTGGTATTCTAAATGTGGGAGAGATGGTGTTGCCCTTAAGGCAAGGGCTCCAAGATGTATAAGGGTTTTTTTTTGGGTCTAGTCCCTACGGCTAGGAGTGGGTAGGTTCCCAATTTAACCTTGCCCTCTCTTTGGCAAGACACTATAGAGCTCATGGAGTGCTTCTTCATCCAATCAAGAAACATGTGGAAACTCTAGTGGGTGCATTTTGCCTTCCTTTGTTGCATGCAACTTGGTTGGCTACCTAACCTTGCGAAGTTCGTCTTGGTGTTGCTTTGACATGGAAGAAGGGGGTGACACTTCGGTTTGATTTTGGCTCTTTGGAGAGTGGCATGGCTATTTGAGTTGCTACCAACAATGCCCATCCCTATTAGGATGACACATGTGAGACATAAATTCTCCCACGAGGGTGAGTCTTCTTTGTTGGCTAGGGTTGTTTTGGAGGAAATGGATGTGTTGGTGGGGGTGGGGGAGGACTCTGACTGGCAGAACTCCACCATGAATTGGCCACCATTGTTGCAAGAGCAAATCTAGTCCATGGAGGACCACATTCGTAGGAAGCTTCAAAGTAAGTTTGAGGCCAACTTGCTTAGGGTTGTCATCGAGGCTAGGGTTGAGGAGCAGGCACATTGGGAAGCTGAGATTAGGTGGCATGAGGAGGAGACTAGGCTCAAGTGTTAGGAGGAGGAGAGGCAGCTTGGAGAAGCAGTGGTAGAGGAGCAACACTAGAAGGAGTTGCAGGATGCTACGCTCAGAAGTGCCATGGAGGATCGGTTGAGGGAGCAGATCAAAGGGGATCTGTGCTAGGAAGAACAGGAGCAGCTTTCGAGAGAAGAAGAGGAGGAAGAACAACGAGTTAGGACCTTCCTAGAGGAGGAACAAATCTAGAAAAATTAGATGGCTGTGCATGAGGCCAATGCCAGATGTTGTTTCCGCATAGGGTGCTGCTGATACATTGTTATGGGAATTAATTGTAATGTCTCCTAGGCTGGTTTGAGGCGATACACCTAGATGACCTCCACCAAGTTCCACCCAGATAGAGCCACACTACAGAAGAAGCCAAATAGAAGTGTGAGGAGAAATACAAGGACTTTCAGGAAGCTGCAGTGTTTGTCACAATGGAACACTTTCAGGTGATCCTAGATGCAATACCCGCCTAGGAAAAGGTGGTCTACCCTTGTACCAAGTTGTAGTGATCTCCTAGTTGACTTCTTTTACCAGGACTAAGCGGGGTTGCCCTATAAGGGTGTTGGGTTTCTTAAGGTATGTGTTTGAATGTAATGCTCTAAAGAGCCTAGGGATGGGCTAGTTTTGTTTGTGGGGTCAAGCCCCCTTGTTTTTGGGTTGTTTTAGTCTCATGGGGGCCCCGCAGGGGGTGGGGGTTGGGCACGGAGGCGGTGTGGGGTTGGACTTTGTTAAAAAAAAAGGCATTATAGCTATGTTTCACACCGATTGGGAACATGAGAATGTTGAAGCATCAGAGCATTTTCCCAAACAAGTTTAGGAATGAGGCATGTTTGGTGGGAACAACGCCAAACACATATGGAATGTGAATATAAAATTCAATTAAAAATATAGAAAAAAATTATTACATAAAGTCAAAATATACTATAAAACCAGAACCACTATAATGTTGCAATTGCAATTTAAGAAACCATGTGTATTAATTAAAACATATTAAATTATGGAAAATTTGCTCCAAATTTAAAGTGAAGTAAGTACTTAACTATTAAAATTTGATTATCATAGCAAGATTTATTGATGTTATTTGTTTCCATAAACAAACCAAACTTCTTCATTGCACTTTTTATGATCATTGTATACTGCTAAAAAATGTTTACTAAATAGTGTTGAGATTTTTGTTAACCATATGATGAGTGATGTTTGGTTGGAGTTCCCATTTATTTGGGAGTGAGCTCATGTACCCAGAACACAGGGAACAGGAAAATTTTTATGGGAACGTACTTCTGTGAAACACTACATTAAACCTAAGCTTACCATCATAGAAAGTGGTTAAGATTGAGCTTGTAGATGGGATGATGGTGAGTAAGTATTTTGGTATGGTGAAATTAGCTTTTATTTTCAAGAACTTTTTTTTTGATGAATTCTATGAATTTGAATTAGGAAATGGTGATGCTATTCTAGGAATGTCTTTCCTTCAAAAGCTTAAGGTTATTACCTACGTTGGGACCTGTGTTTTAAAGTTTCAACCACTTANGGGGGGGGGGGGTGTGACATGAGGCAAGCAGAGGGGGAACAACAAGTAAGATCTAGAACATAATCACTAAACAAGCCAAGAGATAGTCAATAAAGGTGTAACTATGTTTGTAGTGAAGGTAACCAAACCCTAGAAATCAATTGATATTGAACTTCTTAAAGAACTTAAGGAATTTGAATACTTGGTATTTGGTGAAACCACAGAAATACCACCTGAATGCATTGCAGAGCATGCTATTTACATTTTTCCAAGAATTGAACTTGCATCAAAGGCCCCTTGTAGGTTTTCTATGATGAAATTAAGGGGTGTAAAAGTAGCGCTAGGCCTGGATGGATGAGACATTGAATTTTTCTGGGAATTTGCTGATTTCCTGGGGCCAAATTTGCTTGATGCTTTGAATCTGATGCTGACAAGATGTTAGGTGAGAAGGGAAATTAACTATTCTAGAATAGTTCTCATTCCAAAGAACCCAGGTGCATTAGATCCAACACACTTCTGCGCTATCAGTGTGTGCAATGTTTTGCTAAGGTTGTTTTCAAAGATGCTGGTGAGTAGATTAGTGCTCCTCATGCCAAAGTTGATAGGGGAACACCAGGTGGGTTTTGTGTGGGGTTGGTTCATATAGCACTAGGTGATCCTTATGTAGGAGGTGATTCATGCTATGAAGGAAGCTAGTTTTCTAGGGATGTGCTTGAAATTAGACATTACGAAAGCCTATGATACTGTCAGTTGGGAGGCGTTGGCTACTATTATGAGGATGAAAGGATTGGACCCACAATTTATTAAATTATGCATTCATCTACAAGCTTCTGGGGTGTATTCTTTCAACATAGGGGGGTGGTTGTGGGGGTTTTCCTCCCCTGGTAGAGGCTTGAGACAGGGGGACCCCTTGTCCTTGCTTCTATTTATCATGGCGATAGATACTCTCCAATATTATTGCAAAGCTAAAGACGTTAGAGGGCTTGAGATTGTGGGAGTGGAATGTCTTGTTGAACATTACGTAGATGACAATATGCTTCTGATGCGGGTGGGGGTCCCTCAGGCACGTGGAGTTATAGGGCCCTTGGCTAGATGGTGGAGGAGCTTGGGCTTGAAATTAACCGGGGCAAGTCCTCTCTACATCTTATTAGCACTAATACAAGGGTTGCAGGTTATATCTTGTAGGAGTTGGGGATTCTTCATGGGTCACTGACAGACTCATATCTAGGGATTCCCTTGTTTGAATGGGGAAGGAAAAGTACGTGGCTAAAGTTGATTCAATGTTTGGGGTGTTGTGTAGGAAACTGGATCAACCATTTTCTTACTCGTAAGGGGAGAATTCTCTTTGCATCTTGTCTTTGGTCTGCTATGGCTAGATTTGTGGCCTCAATTGCGGCTCCCCCGAAGGCTGTTGCTTTGTAGATTGATAGAATTATCCACAATTTTATTTGGTTTGGTGGGCGGGGGGTAGCTGCATTCATTTAGTTGGGTGGGACACGATTGCCTACCCTTGGGAAATGGGGGGATTGGGGATATTTAAATTTGCAGATGAGCTTTTGTTGGGGCATCAACAACTATTGATGCGCTTCATCCAACGCATGGGAGGAGCTGCACAATGGATTAGGATCATGGCAAACAGGTACACGTGTTGGGAAGTGGGACAACACACCTCTTTGTTATGGAAGAGATTTTGCGGGCATGTGCAACTTGCGTTGACGCGTGGATGGATGGGGTAGAACACATGGAAAATTGTGCCGGATCTATACTTGTCGATGATTGGCTGGAGGGATATTTGGCAAGGATGATTACCAAAGAAAATAAAAATGTTTCTCTAGTTAATAGCGCATAATGCACTGCTAGTGCACATGGTCCTTTGCAACAGGGCTTAAGAATTAATGATACTTGCCCATTATGTTTGAATAACCTTGAAACGGTATTGCACTTCACTCACCAATGCCCATACATGTGTGATACGTGGTAGGTTTTGCGTTTGCATGGGCAAGCGATGTTAAATGGCGACTCCATGGCAGGTTTACTTTTATGGGAGATTTGGAGGGTGCACGATTGCATTGTGTTTTAGTCACAAAGGATCCTATCATTTGCATAGCTTGCTTCATCTACATGTTGCACGTGGTAGAAGCTCATTGTTGCCATGGTTGTGACCCCCATGTTTGAGCATGGTTGTGCAGCGTTCATGGAGAATGTGGAGCTTTGGAGGATGGTGGTGAGAATTGGGTGGGAAGAGTTGCTGCCTAGGTTGGAAGGAGACCCAATGCTAGCAGACAACTCTTTTTATTGCAACTGGTGAGATGATGCTACACTTTTCCAAGGGACCAAAATTATCTTGATTGAGGCGGCACTGGCCATGTACTTGGGGATTTCTACCATGGGGACACTAGTGTTGTCTACATCATGTGGGCTCCAAGATGCTGAAATTTTTTTGATGGGGTGGTGCCATGTACTCGTAGTGGGCAGGTGCCAAAGTCAATGTTGCCGCTGATTTTGCAGCAAGCAGCTGATCTGGTGGATAGGTTCTTTGTCTAGTTTGGTAATTTATCCAAATTTCAAGGGACACATTTTGCCTTGCTTAAGTGCTTGAGGCTAGAGTGCCAAGTAAATTTGCCTAAATTTTTTATGGAATCATTGTGCAAGCAATGTAGAGGGCACCACTTTGGGCTCATTATTGTGCTTTGGCAGGTTGCTTTGCCTGGGTTGGCATTGCAGCCTTTGTTGGGATCTGGGCTGTCATGCCATAGGGTTTATGTTCATCAACTAGCTGAGAGGAGAAGGGTCGAGTTGCAACCTATGGTTGTGCTTGTTGTTGTTGAGCCAAAGGGCCCGAGTCTGGGGGTGTTTCCAACTCGGTCAAAGGAGATGCTGCGGTTTGCGGAAGAGGTGGTGGAGATAACTAGGGCTAATGAGTGGTGTCTTTGGGAAGCCAAGTGGGCTGCCTGTGAAGAGGTGTTTCAACGTATGTAGGTTCAGCAGGAGGAGTTTTTAGGGAAGGGCACAGGAGCGGGAGGAGGAATTTAGGGAACAAGAGTAGGAGTTGATGCGATGCTAGGAGCTTTGCGAGGTGAGAGCTAGGGCAGTCCTTTTGGGTCAACTGAGTGTGCAGGTTAGGGAAGAGCTTGAATAGGAGGCATAGGAATGATAGAAGAGGAAGAGATTGGAGCAGGTGGCATGGTAGTGGGAATAGGAGGAAGCCAAACAGATGCGCAGACAGCTGGATTGGGCCCATGCCCAGAATGCCCACATGTGTCTTAGTAGGGGTCATTGCCCCTATCTCTTGTTAAATATTAATTGTGAGTCTCCGTGGTCTGCTCTATGTTGGCACATTTGCCGATCTTCTTGTGGGTTGCATCTTGATTGGGAGGGTTTGGCAGTGGTCTGTGCTAGGTAGGAGGTTGCCTTCAAGGATTTCCAGGAGGTGGCTATGTTTGTCAACTCAGAACACCACCATGATGTGCTCAACAATGTTCATAACCAAGAAATTCTTGATTGTACTTGTCTGAATTTGCCTATGTGGCTCTAGTGTGTTTCTAGGGTGGGGTTTGGTGTTTTGGTTGAGTGGCTTGGTTTGGGGCTTTCTTGGCCCGCATTTTGCTTTGTTTTGACTTAGGGTGCTGTTCGCTTGGTCGTTGTCTTCTTGAAATGTGATTCCATTTTCTATTTGTGAACTCTCGGGTTGTTAGGCCAGGTACACGCCCAATGTTGGGTTTGGTGGGGGAGACTTCCCCCGAGGGTGAACCACCCTGCTTGATGAAAATTTTTGACTGTACAGTTTACTTTGTTTATTAATAATATCCCAAACATTATCTCAAAAAAAGAAGTACAACTTGATCAATTACTAGAAGAAGGTAAAATACGACCTAGTGTCTCTTCTTGGTGTGTTCCAGCTTTGTTTGTCAAGAAAAAAGGATGGTACCTTAAGGTCATGTATTGATTATAGGGTGTTAAATAAAGTAACAATTAAAAACACCTATCCCTTACCCTAAATTAATGATTTATTTGACAAACTTATGAAGGCATGTTACTTTTCAAAAATTGATTTAAATTTTGGTTATCACCAAATAAGAATTAAGGAAAAAGACATTGAGAAAACTGCCTTTAGAACAAGATACATATTATATGAATTTGAGATGATGCCATTTGGACTGACTAACACACACTGCAACATTTATGGTCCTCATGAATAGCATCTTTAGAGAGTACCTAGATAAGTTTGTTACAATATTCATGGATGAGATACTAGTATACTCTTAAGACTAGTGAAGAACACATTGATCATTTAAAAGCAACTATGGAAATTTTAAGCCAAAACCAATTAAAAGCTAAATTGAATAAATGTAAATTTTTCAAGGAAGAAATATCATGTATAGGCCATACTATATTAAAATGAGGTTTGCAAGTTGGTTTGTCTAAGGTAAGTATGGTCAGGGAATGGCCAGTACCCAAGGATATTACAACAATCTATAGCTTTCTAGGTTTAATTTGATTTTATCATCATTTTAAAAAGATCATTCTACCTTGGTAGCACCACTTTTTGATTTTTGGTAAGAGAAATGTATGTTTAAGTTTGATGAAAAGTGCAGGGAAGCATTTTTGAGATTAAAGATGCTTTTGACAATGGCTCCTGTCTTAAGGATCCTTGATGTAGACCTACTGTTAGAAGTATCTACTAATGCTTGTGGTGTGGGAATTGACGCAGTCTTGTCTCAGGAAGATAAAGTGGTTTGCTTTGAATCTTGTAAATTATGTGGAGTTGAGGTAAATTGCTTAACTCATGATCTAAAATTATTAGCCATTGTTCATGCTTTAAAAGTTTGTAGACATTAGCTTTGTGGAAAAAAATTTATTTTAAAAATTGACCATAAAAATTTAGAATATTTGCAAAGACAAACAATCTTAAATACCTGACAATGTAGATGGGCAGAGTTGCTTGCAGGATATGAGTTTTAGATAAAGTACATTCCGGGAAAGCAAATTGTAGTGGGTGATGCCGTAAGTAGGATGTGAAATCTAATGATTGGCATAGTCACAATCCCTATGGAAGAAGAAATCAAGACCCAAATTAAAGAAATTCTTTATTTCAAATGAGTCCTGACCAATATGAGTTCAGAATTTAATTATCACCTCTCTCGACAAGGAATGTTAATGAAAAGAAAAAGAATTTGTGTTTCAAAGGGAGCTTGGAGATAGAAATTATTGAGTGAAGCACATGAAGTTCCATATGTAGGACACCTTGGGTATATTAAGTCCTAGGTTATGCTGTGAAAGTTTTACTTTTGGCCTTGTATGAAGAACAATCTATCTACCTACATCAAAAATTGTCCAACGTGCCAAAGATTCAAAGAAGAACAAACAAACATAGTGGACTTCTTCAACCGCTAGAAGTTCCAACATGAAATAGGAAGATGTGACCATGGACTTCATTGTAGGACTACCATTGACTAAGAAGGAGAATGATTCTATTTTGGTGGTTGTAGATCCACCTTCATAGATGTCTCATTTCATATCCTTGAAGTCTACCAATGTTGCGAATGAAGTAGCCTAGAAATTTATGGGAGTTGTTCTGTTTACATGGATGTCCCAAGTAAATCACATCCGATTGAGATCCAAAACTTATCTCTGAGTTTTGGAAAAACTTTTTCAAGAAATCAGGTACTTAGTTGAAGTTCAGTATGACATATCACCTTGAAATTGATGGTCAAACCGAACAAGTAAATAGGATCTTGAAAGACATCTTGATAAGTTATGTGGGAACTAGACCCAAGATTCTCAAATAATAACAACTAGAATATCTTGTAAGTTATATGAGGTGAATTCACATATAAGAACAAATATTAAGGATCCATTCATAGAACTTCATTCGAAGTAGTGTACGGGTGAAATTGCTGAATGCCATAACCTTGGGTAGATCCAACTTTGTGAACTAAATGGAAAGAAGAGGAATTAAAGATTATGGAAAATATTGTCACTAGGTAAGTACAAGGGATATATTGACCAACATTGCTTAAAGGAGTTCCAAGTAGGAGATCCCTTTGAGATCCAAGAAGGAGTTAGCCTCTTGATACTGTAGCCCCTTTGAGATCTTTGAATGAGTTGGAGGAGTAGCATACCGATTGAATCTTCCAACAAACCTGAAAATTCATACACTCTTCCATTTGTTCCTATTAAACAAGTTCCACTAAAACAATATCCCATATGTGTTGGATTGGAATAAATTACCCTTGAAGTCCAATGTGAGCTTTGAAGTAAAACCCACAACCATAAAGGATCAAAGAATGAAGAAGCTTTGGAATAAAAATCATTATTGAAGTATGGGTTCAGTGGTCCAACTGTGACCAAGAGACTTGGAAAAATAGAGTTAATTCTAAACTTTTTCTCACCTCTTTGATCATTATGATAATTAATAAGGTTTGGTTATTAGATTATACAGATACTTAAGCTAGAAGTAAGACAAAAGTATATTGAATGCATTTTTAATTACGACATAAAAAGTGGTGAAATAGAAGTGACAATTCAAGGCAAAAAAGTTCCTCACCGCAAATAATTCTGCTACCTAGGATCATTCCTCTAATCAAATGGTGAAATTGATAAAGATAAAAGAAATAGAATTGAGGTAGGATGGTCAAACTGAAGACAAGCTAGTGATGTTCTATGTGATAAAACAATACTAATAAAATTGAAGGGGAAATTTTACAGGGCAATAACTAACTAGGCTTGCTATCTCATATGATGCTAAATATTACGACAAATTAGTGTGGTAGAAATGCAAATCCTTTGATGGATGTTGAATAGTACTAGAAGAGATACACTACATAATACAAAACATCAAAGGAAGACTTGGAGTGACCTTTATTTTAGATAAGCTACAAGAATGGTAGGTTAGATGGTTTGGATAAGCCACCGAAAGGAAGACCAAAGAAGACATTAGAAAAAACGATTAAAGATGATTTGAAACTGCAAATAAACAAAGATCTACCTCTTCATAGAGGTGAATGGTAAGAGAGATATCATGTAGCTGACCCCATTTTGTTGGGACAATGCTACAATGATTATGATAGATAGATAGATACTTAAGACTAATAGATGTAATTTTATGCAAATAATAATGAGGTTGAAGAAGAGGAGCAAACAAATCATGGAAATAGAGATCAACAAGACATTGAAGATGAGCTTGAGGACTAGCAAGATTCCTAAGAGGAGTAGACTATAATGTCCTATTTCTAATTAGGAGTGAAATTGTAATAAAGAATATGTAAATGATGTAATTAACCTTAAGTTATGAAAGGGTGCCTGATTATAAGGAGTTGTAATTATTCATGGTATCCTTTGGGGGTCTGACCTATGACATTTAAGGGTGGGAAACTTAGAGGTTGTGTCAACATGGAGTTGTAGAGCCTTGAAGGTGAGTGACAAGAGCTGGGAGATGTGGGACAAGAAGGGATTGATCACCCTTTCAGTTTTATGGCCTAATCGTGGTGGCATTGCTGAATTGCCTCTAAGGATATTGGTGCCACAGGAAGATAACCTTAGGGCCCTCATTTCAACATTTTATTTCTATTTTCTGTTCTCTATTATTAATAAAGATTCCACTTTACCTTTCTTTTTCATTTCAATGAAGAAAAGATTATTTCTTTGTGCATGTTATTTAAGTTGTGTGTGGTTAATTTGAGTTAATCCATGACATTCGAGAATGGGATGTCACACCAAGTACCTCCAACCCTACAACATCTTGTAGCCCATCTAAGAAGAGCACTAGGGCTGAATAAAATAGTGGGGCCTAACACCATCAAGTATCTCCAAAGGCTAAACCCTTGTATCCCACAGAAGATATCACTGACTTTGAATAGAATGATGGTGGACATTCATTAATAATGATCACAAGAACATGAAATATCAAGTACACATGATAAACAAAAGCAAACTCATAAGCCTAATGCATTCATGTCCAAAAATCAAATCCATGACTTATAAAAGATTCTATGCATGATTCATAATCCACAATAAATCCTAGATTCCCTCATGAAATAATCCTCAACTTGTCCAAATCAAAACAACAAACACCCATTAATAATTAAGATGCACCAATGGTTTGGAATATATGCCTCTATGATTGGGTTGATTCAGCTTGGAGAAAAAAAACACATTGTAGGCGCTTGGGTTGACATTCAGCCAATAGCCTCACAAAAATCAGGTTAGAGCAGTACCAACTATCAGCAGCGAAAGTTCCATAAAACAGGCCCACACAGGTTAGGTTCAGCTAAAATAGCTTCCAGAAACAGCCCTCAAGTGTAGCTAGCAGTAGCTTCTCATACATACAAGAACAATCGTAAGTTCATCCATAAAAAGAAAAAACAAAAATATGCAAGGAACAACCTCACACTTCTCTCTTTTCTCTCTGTTTTTTTTTTTTTTCAAATTAGCGTGTACTTCCCCAACTTGGCAAAAAGGTAAAAAGAAGAGCATAACCTCCACTATTTATAGGATAAAGGGGATTCCAAGGCTTAGGCAAAGATTTGTGCACAAAAGTTTACACAATGGACAAAGACTAGACGTTATCTTTCAAATATTTTGTTTCCATTTTACTTATGATATGATGACTACTTGACTTGGACAAGCAAGGTCATGAGTAAGTAGAAATGAGAGAGTGACAACATCCAAGGAAGCTTCAAGTCCATATTAAATGAGTCCTTTGTTCTTTTTCAGCTATTGATATGAATGAGACTGTATACATATTAAAAATAGATGTCATTAGGGGTAGTGATTAAAAAGTTGGTGATTTTTCGTTGCTTTGGGAAAAAGTCACCAAATTTTTTCAAAAAATAGTGAAAAATGATGACTTTTTTGAAAAAGCCTTTTAAATATAATAAAATATTTATAATTTATTTCAGTTGAAAATAATTAAATTTAGAAGTTCTCAAACTAAATTAAATTTAAAAAATTTAATAAAAATTTGTTAACAAGATTTCCCTTCTATTCTAAGTGTCAAGGCACTTATAATGTACAAATTAATGATTAGGATAAATTTTCAACTGATCTTGTAGAATATGATGACTCTAACAATGAGAGTGATAATCATGATAATGACATTCCTAATAAAGATGTAGTTGACATGGCTAAAAGGAGATGATATAGAAAAGGAGCTTGTGATAATCATGAATGAACATTTAGAAATGGAGCAAGATGCAAAAGCTTTTGGATCTATTATGGTGGATACTAAAGAAACAATTCAAAAAACATTTGGTAACGGAATTTTAATAGTATTTAAGTTTATAGTAATATAGTTTGCAACTTTAAATGTTAATTATGTTTTGTAGTTTCTATCTTTAATTGCGGCCTATGTTTTTTATACATATTTATATGATGTGCAATATGAAACCTTTGAAATACTTCCTTTTTAA
>MNCI01010116.1:659447-675238 GCA_015680685.1 Gnetum montanum | reverse complement strand
CGCGCGCGTGTTTTGTTGTTGGGGTTGGGGGGTCGCCCCCCCCCCCTCCGCGCGTTTTTGTCTGCCTCTTGTGCGGTCTCTGGGGCCCGGGGGCCCGCCCGGATGGCCCGCCTTGTCACCCATTGTAATCTTGTAACATAATTTTGCTTGTTTAATACAATCCCGAACTCTTTCTCAAAAAAAAAAAAAAAACATGCAGGCTTTTTCAACCGACTTTTTCTTGAATGTTTACCAACTTTTTCAGAAAGCTGAAAAAATTATTTTGCTGACTTCTTAGTCACTAATCATGGGTATAGTTCAAAAAGTAACATCAAGTTGACATCACCCATGACAACATCTAGTTTTAACTTTTTTCAAAAAGTTACTTTAACATTACAAGACTAAGAGGGTTTCTAATTTATTTTTGGTGCTTTGCTTATTTTTCACAATTTCCATGTTTTGACTAGTAAAAGTCATTGATATTGAACCTTTTACCCATCAAATATTTTATCCATGTTGAAACAAGAATAAACATGCCATAGCTGCCATTTTAAATATTAATATTTTAATTGAATAATAGAAAACATAGGCCCACAAGGTACTTTTTAAAAACTATTTAACATTAAAATCTCAAAATTTAGGACCTGAATAAAGAAACTAATTGAAATTGAAACTGTTTTTTTACTTCCATCCACTAAGACCCTCTTGGATCTATTAGACTACACTAGTTTTAGAATTCCTTTTATGGATTTTTTTGTTCATAACTCAACATTGTCCATTGAAATTTAACTTGTGACTTGAGATTTCCATGCCAAGACTCTATATTTAAAAATGAGTTAGTCCACCAAATTTGAATGCAATCTGACAACTTTGAATTTTTGGTGATATTTCATTAATTAAGATATTCAATAAATTAAAAATTCCAACAGATGCCAAAATGAATCATGGGTTTGATTTTCATTAATTTCATAGTATCATTCTAAAATAATGTTAGACTTTACCATCCTTATTTACCAATAAAAATATATTTTTCTATCTTAAAATAATAAATAATCAGAAAGCTAAATAGTAAGTTTGCTTAAATCACCCAATTAAAAGTTTTCATGTTAACTTTAAAACATTAGGTACATCT
The DNA here is from genome assembly GCA_015680685.1 of Gnetum montanum. Classification (NCBI taxonomy): domain Eukaryota; kingdom Viridiplantae; phylum Streptophyta; class Gnetopsida; order Gnetales; family Gnetaceae; genus Gnetum; species Gnetum montanum. Next base: position 674,127 of record MNCI01010116.1, on the reverse strand, counting down.
CCAAATATATATAAGCTTCAAAGAAAGTTCTAGTTTAAGTATTTAAGAGTATTAAGGTCACCTATATAAGTGTGGGGCACTACATTTAATGTGTAATAAATTTGGAAATATCTTGAGATCATAATGGTAGCACAATTTTCCAACATTTTGCATTTGAACTTTGTGTTGTATTAAAAAATATAAAATTGTTGGCATATTAAAGAATTTACTAAATACATTTAAGAAGGTCTTCTCTTTTGCATGTTATTTCTAGACGATATAATGCTAATTGACAAATCAAATTATTGGCCTAGCAAAAAATGTGGAATTAGGAAGAATGCGTTGAAATGGAAGGATTAAGTATAAGACTTCTCACCCCTTGGAATAGTGGGGGGACATGTCCCTCATAGTGTAGGGGGAGAATGACTCGGCTTTGGGGGCTGGGGGATGGGTCTGGCTATTGGGGCCTTTGGTGGCCAATGCAATGACGCAGGGGCAAGCCATAGAGTAGGTGCTATGGGAGGAAAAATGGTGGTAGTGGGAGAAAGAGTTCCAGTAGGAATGGGAGCAATGGATGTAGCAACATGATGCCATCAAGGAGGTAGTCAAGGAGGAGAGGATTCGTTGGGACTTGGTGGAGGTGACAACGATGCAGGTGGAGGTGACAACGATGCAGGATGTAGAAGCGGAGTTCAGGAATGCATTTGAGAGGAGTTGAAGGAGGAGGCCAAGTGCAAGGAGGCAGAGGAGAGGGAGGCTAAGGCATGCCCCATGCAGGAAGAGCAAGAGTCTACCTAGATCCAGAAACAGCTGGATCGGGCCCATGCGAATGGGGCATGAGCCTAGCTGCGCTAGGGGTGTTGTTTGTACATTATTTTGGATATTGGTCGGAATGCACCTTGGTCGGCCCTACCGTGGCACATTCACAGGCAGGCAAAGGAGCTACACTTTGATGGAGAAGGGAATGCAGAGGTGTGTGCGCGGAAGGTAGAAGCCTTCAAGAACTTTCAACAAGCTATGGCCTTCGTGGATACTGAACAACATTGGGTTGTTTTGGATGCCATCCATTAGTAGGAAAGGGCCATCTGTGCTTGTACTAGGCTGCCATACTGTCTTTAAGCGCTAGGGGTGGTAGGGGCCCATGGGGCCAGAGTTTTTGTCTTTTCTTTTTTGAGGGAGTTTTGGGATTTGTCTTTGTTTTTGTCTAATTGACCAGGCTCATGGGGTTTGCTTGATGCAATGTGGTGGAAAAGGGGGGTTGTGGCCCCAACTTAGGGGTACTTTCTACGTTGACTAAGGGGTTGGGGGTATGTTTGGGGGAGAAGGAGAGGCTCCTCCCCTCTTTTTTTGGGGAAACGCTATTGTACTATTTGTAAATTTGTTCCAAATTAATATAACTTGAATTTCTCCAAAAAAAGGATTAAGGATAAAAAATAAATAAATAAAAATATATGCCGTGCATGTTTAAGGAAAATTAAGATATGACAGAAAATTTCATTGAAATTGAGGATTAAGGAACAGGAAAAGTGATCGTTTTCATTATCTAGTCAAAAATGAAAGCTGCAATGTTATATGAGGTAGAATGCGTATGTTTTCAAAAGCACCAAGAACTAAAGAGTAAATGTAGTATATGTGTATGTTGAAATGGATAATGGAGGTGAGATGAAAAAGTGAAATTAAGATTGAAGAAGTTGGAGGACTTTAATGGATTATGCATGTACAAGAGAGGGTAATGGAGAGTTGAAGGATGTTTTGCCCATGTTGTTGAAATGACTCCTGTCTGGATGAAATTGTTAATTCCAGAAGAAGGAAATACAGAAAGTGGTTGAGCAAAGAAGACATAGAACATATGTAGGTATGAGAGACATGATAGATTTCAGAATGACTTATTTGTGGATGGACATAAATGGAGAAATAACTCATAGCCTGACCAGAAGGATGTGTTGTTGGATTACATGTATCATGAATTCTAGTCCATGATGTTTCATTGTAATCAACAACAATATGGGTCTCAGCTTGGTGATTCAATGTTTTGAACTTGCAGGAGTTAGAGTAATTATATGAGACATTTGATATCATAACTCAAGTTACTAATTTTTTGGGCAGGTCTGATTTTTGCATACTTTCTGAGACCACGGATTAAATCATTGGTATATTTTAAGCTAAATTGTCTTTTTTATGGTTCTACTCTAGTGCATTAATGATAATCTTAGCTTATGAGGATGTTGACCATGACAAACCATATATCCCTATATAGAGGCAAAAGTAGTCAGGCGTCTCACACGTATGGTAAGTGTTAGATGATGAATAACAATTCAAGGCTAAAAAGTCCCTCATTGCAAACAATTCCATTACTTAGGATTAATGCTTCAATCAAATGGCAAATTTGATAAGGATGTAAGAATTAGGATTGAGCCATAATGGTCAAAATGGAGATAGGCTAGTGGTGTTTTATATTATTAAAGAATTCTAATAAAGTTAAAGAGAAAGTTTTATAGGACAGTAATAAGGCTTACTATTTTATATGGTTTTGAATGTTGGGCTATTAAAAAAGACACATGAACAGCACATCAATGTGGTAGAAATGCTAATGCTTAGATGGCTTACCCGATAGTTTAGGAGGTAGTGGCTTGAAACACTAGAGGGACTGAGTTGTGTAAGTTTGGATACTACTAACTATTACAAGAACAGATAAATTGCAGAATATAAACCATAGAGGAATGCTTGGAGTGACTCCTATTTTGGGATAAGCTACAGGAATGACAACATAGATGGTTTGGAAATATCCAAAGAAGATCAAACAATAATCCTATAAAAAAAGGATTGCCATATTGTAGTTTGAGGAAAGCCATAGAAAGAAAGATTTAAAAAGACACAAAAACAATTTAAGATGATACAAAGAAATTGTAGATAGATAAGGATCTACCTTTTAATAGAGGCAAATGGCAAAAAAGAACTCAGGCAGCCAACCCCATTTTTTGGGACAAGGTTAGGATGATGATGATAATGATGTTAGATGATGAAGTAAAGATGATAAGTTTGACTCAAATAAATACGTTAATTACTAGTGCTCTTTTATTCTTTTCCCAGCTTTTTTACAACATTATTTTTAAAATATGGTTAAGATACAGTTCATGGCACAAGTTTTCATATATTTATTTTAGAGTGGTGGTTGAATAATTGTTTGGAGTTATCATGAAATGTTGGCTTGACTTAATTATCAGGGCCATACTTATGAAGATTAGACCAGGATTGCAATCTGAACAATTACCATATGAATCTGTTCTGGATTATGATCCCAAACTTTTGGATGATTCTAGGTGATTTCAAATGATTTTGGAATCTTTTAAAACACCAATTAGAAGTTTACACTTTTTGAATATCAAACATTTCATAACACATTATAACACTGTCCCAATAACAAAATTCATGACTTAATACAGCTATAAAGGTAGAAAGAATGAACATAGAACATTCTGAATATGTTTCATCAGTAGTTTCAAGGTTTTCAGCACTTTGAGTGCACATTTTTCTGAAGGAGTAACATGTTCTTGGGGAGCTTGGCAGCATATTCTTCAAGAGCTCAACAATGCATTCTTTAACTCATTTTGAATCACTTAAACAATTGATTTCAGACATTCTTCAGCTAATTTGTTTTAGGAATACTGTAGTGTAGCTTACATTTGAAATTTTTTGTAATTTATATTGGAGTATAAATAATGAATTTATGTTGATGTTCATGCTCAATGCAATGTTATATCAATATGTTTCGAAATTTCTATTTTAAAGTTGAGTATATTGTTTTTTTTATGGATTTCCAATTTTTTGTCTTCTTAATTGCATATACATTTGAAAATGATTAAAAATTTGATATTTTTTAATATTGTGATTCCACGTAATTGTGAATCATGATCTAGAATCTTGGGAATGAAAAAACAATCTATGATCCGATCTTCATAAGTATGATCAGGGGTGAACTTGCTGAGAGTCAAGTTCAGACAGGCTTCTCATGCCTTCCCTTACCAAAGTGCTGCATGGACTATTACTATTTTCTGTGCTTGTTGTAGGCTATTTATTGCTTGAATAACAACATAGTTGGGGAAAATGATTATTATATAAAAAACACAGAGAGAATTTGAGCAACACAAAAACAAACTGGAAAAATCAGACGACAAATATGAAAAAACATGTCACAAAATTCGTGATCAAGATTTCTATTTATTCCACAATTTAGTTACAATTATTATTTTCAAAACTTGAGCATTCAAACACAATCGTTCTAACAAATTTGTACAATGGTATGCGAAACATCACCATTTATATCTTTGAAAGGCAACAAGGACCAAAAGAAACAGATTCAATTTTCTTTGATTAGAGTATTTACATATTCAGCAACGTGATTATTCATACATCATTCATTTTTTATTTGTTGATGGAAAAAACGTGCTGAAATGTCTTGGAGTTTTGGCATTATAATACAATTAGACCACTAAATCTTGATATTACAACTTGCAGGAAGGGAAGCTGAAGCCAACAAATGCTGAAAAGGATCATTCATTTCTGTTACAACTATTGTTCTGGTTCAAGAAATCCTTCAGGTTTTAATCCAAAACCTTTGATTTTGCTTCGATAATTCTGACAGTCATCTAATGGAACGGGTAGTCGCGAGTTAACTACTCATTCTTTTATCCAAAGTTCATACGATGCTTGAATAGGGGATCTAAATTCGTTACAGTTGCAACATCAATTGTTGACTAATGACTGTACTTTTAATATTTTGTTTACCATATATGGTTATTTATAGAGTTAGCAGGATTAACTCCCTTTTGACTATGCAATTTTTTTCTCTGATAAGTTTGATTCAGTACAACATAAAATGTTTATGTTGCAAATTAATATGCAACCAACTCTTTGTTTTACTTGAAATTTTCTCCTTATTTTTATTGTTTATATTTGAATGCAAGAAGCTCCCAATAGCTATTTCTGTCAGTTCACAGGTCTATAGTTAAAGATGCACAATGGAGTCTTACATATCTTTCTTTACAAATTTTCTAATGCGTATTTCATTGTGAAAAGCTTTGAAGAAATCATTCTCAAGTGAATATTGATTATTTTTCAAAGTAAAAACAAGCCTAATAATCTAACAGAGATCCATTTTGTATTGCATCAACATGCTTCTTGAATATCACTTTCCTGATTGGGATTTCTGCCTTTAAAAATAATTTGTTTCTGTTTTCAGTTTACATTATAGCAACCATGGTAGGGGTCATCACTTTGAATGATGATAAGGTGCATCTTTCTCAAGTTATAAGGCTTGGATTTAAGCCTGGGCACAGCCACTTGAAAAGAAGTTAGGCTTTCAGTGATTTACCGGTCCTTCCAGAAGCTTGCTTGGGAGGAAAAGCATCAAGCCTTTGGGTGGTGACCCTTGTATGAAGTAACCATAATAGGGCCATGCATCCGTATATATTAACTTGTGGCTTTACAGTTAGAATTACATCCGCAAGTTTACATTGAAGCTTTAAATGTCTGCACAATTATACTAATGCCATATTGTTCCTATGTGAGTGGATTAACTCTTTCAAATTTTTTTTTATGTATTCTATTAAATATGCGTGTTTTAAATCTTCTTGAAGGTTACGGAAAATAAGTGATTGCTAAAATATTGTTATAGTATTATTTGTTTTACAAGCTTTGTTATAATATTGTGTTATCTCAAGGTCCTTTTGAAATAATCTTGCCCTTGGATCAAATGGTCATGTTCTATCTACATGTAATTTGATACCGGTTTGGTTAAAGGACACAAAATGTGATATTTTTTTCCTCTAGTTGAAAAATATTTTTCAATAAATTTTTCTCTAAAAGCCACGTAAGGCTCTGCAGAGTCTTACACATTTTGGTTTCGGTGCAGCTGGGTTAACCGACCTCCATGTGATTTTTGTGGATCTGAAACAATAGCAATTGGTATGGGTAGTCCAACAACTGAAGAACACCGATTTGATGCAGCGAATGTAGAACTCTACAGGTGATAATTATTTTTATTGTAAACTTTTTAAGTGCATTTCCTGCATAATGATTCCATTTACTTTGAGTTGCTTTTGCTTTGGTTCATTGATGATTGCAGCGGTACCTTTCCTACCACATTGTTAGATATTGAGCAATTTTCTATTTATTTTAATGTTGAGAGCAATCCGTACCCATAGACTTCATGCTAATGCCATCTCTGACATCCTTTTTTGAGATGTTTATAAGTTTAAACTTGTGAAGAACATTGTATAGTTGAGCAACTGTTAAAGCAATACATCTGCATTATTCTAGGCTGTTGATAGGACCCATAATTATGACTGAGCTTTTTAATTTCTTAGTTACAGCATGTGGCTTGTGATATGCAAGTCATAGGTTTGATCCTAAGGGGTATGCTAATCTGATACTGTTATATTCTTCTTAAGTTCTTCTATAGTATCATGTTGGTGATATGTCTTGGGCATACCTATAGTCAAATTATTTTGGTTTCTAGCACCCCATAATCATTACAAATAGCTTTTTGATTTTTACCTTTTTCACTAAGAAGGAATTAACTACATTGTTTGAAACTTAGCTACTCCTTTTCAGATGCGAGTCTTTCAAAAGGATGTGTTACAGTAGGATGCCCAGACTGTATGCATACATGATACTCCTAGGTTGGTCTTTTACAATTTTGGAAGGTGAAGGAACGAGCCCATTCATTATCCTCACAATAAAATTTGAAGTGTCCATTTGCGGAATTGAAACATACATATCCGTTGTCAAAAGTTGGAACATGTTTCACAAGTTAAAAATGAACATGATGTATGAAGAGAGAGATACTGATATTTGATATTTCTTTTCTTGAGCTAACATGGTAGTGCAAATACGTACACCACCCTTGTAGTATCTCATGATTTTTTTTTTCCTTTTTTTTTGTTTTTGGGTATTATACCAATGTGTATGCTGAGCTACAACAATGGTTTTGCAGGTGCAAAACATGCATGAAGTTCACACGCTTTCCTCGTTATAATGATCCAATTAAGGTTTAGTTTTTCTTTTCTTTTAATATAAGTCTACTATATCCAGTTTGTTTGAAATGTTTATCGACATAGATTATTTAAATCCTTGGCTGCAGCTGCTGGAGACCCGAAGAGGTCGCTGTGGAGAATGGGCAAATTGTTTTACATTGTACTGCAGAGCACTTGGTTATAGGACTCGCTTGGTATAACCCCTTGGTTTTCTTATTCTTCTGATAAATGTTTAAGTGTAATACTAGTGCAAAAGGTTTCTTTTTCTAAAATGAGCTTAAGTTTTGCCATTTTATGTATAATCATGAATACAGTGTTTTATCATGACTATTAGGACATTATACCAGAGCATTCTATTGAACTTGGTCACGGTCCATGGTATTGAGAATTTTTTCAAAATGATTATATAGACAATGGCTTTTTGCAAATTCCGAGAAAGACATTGCTCAATCTATTGTGGATTTGGATAAAATTAAATAATCTCAGCCTATATACAAAGCTGTATCATGAAGGACATTCCTTCCTGGGGAATAATGTGAAAAATTACAGATACATGGCATTTGGTTTGAGTCTACATGGCATGGCTTAGGTATGTTAAGGTATCAAACCTCAATTTTAGTTCTTTATAGTTTTACATTTTTATAATTTTAGAATTATAAGAATTGAGCATGAGCTCATAGCTCAATGGTGAACCCTCACTCTTTCAGTTAACTAGCACCCATTATGCTGCATTCAAACTTGTGCACTATGAACCGTTAATTCCCTACTAATAAGTGAGAGATTTTGTGCCTGTGGACTCATCATGGAACCGGTAAGGCAGTACTTTTCATCAGTCAAAATGACAATGTCGTTATTATTATAATAAGCACCACCATCATCTTCGTGCCTTTATACCATCAACATGGGTTTTACCATTAAGGTAGGTGAAGGTTTTGATAATGTTTTTTTCCTATGACGGGCTGGCTACCTGACACCATTCTTGTTATAGTTATCATTAATATAAAACTGTCGTATCTAAGTAAAATAGTTTTAACCTGGAACATAATGCCATCAGAAGTCTAAAAAAGTATGCAAATGGTTTCCTGCCTTATCTAGTAGCCATACAGACCCATCCCTAACCCATTTGATAGAGGAAGCTTGTAGAAAAACTCCGGGTTTTGTTTTTATAGAATAAAGCCCTAGATATTTTGACCATACTAGCTTCAAGTTCAAAATAGATTGATCATCTATTGTAATACCTTGATTTTTAAGATCGCAGAAGATTTAGCTTCATCTTTTCCAAGATTCCATGTACAGGAAAGCACGTAAGACATGGAGTTAGAAACAACTTAAAGAGCCGGGATGGATAAAGTTACGTACTACGTGTTAAAAAAAGGAAGGATCGGTCATAGTTTACCATAACGCTGCAGTTCCTTGTATCAAGCTTTTCAAAAGTGAGATGTTTTAAATTTAATGTATTTTATGTGAAAGCATAAGTAGTTTATTGTATACACTGAACAATATTCAACGAGACATTTCACTCTTAAAGAGATCTTAACAATTACAGTATACATCCTTGAGACAACATAGCCAACATAGTGATTATGAGCATATATGATAAAGTAAAAATTATGAAGTATAAGATTTTCCGTCTTGAATCTTGTGTGACTGGTCAGGAGAAAAGCCATCATTACTGCGACATGTTATGTTAGGACATGGCAAATTATGGAGTAATCCAGTTTCATATTTTCTTTTGGAAGGTACGATGCTTGGTCAGAATTGCGATGATTAATCCCTAAAAATTTGTAATGGATGAAGCATGAGAAAAATTACTGAAAACAAGAATAAGGATAAGAAGTATGATGAGAGAGCTCAGGATGAGTCTATCTAGAAAGATCAAAAAGGAAAGTTTACAGATAAAAACTAACTAAACATACATTGCTCTGATGCAAGAGCTTAAGCAACTTTGATGCAAGAGTTGGAGTGGCTCTGACATGTGTCCCGTAAATATTCTGATGTAAGAACCAAGCAACTTCAATATGAGAGTTGATAATCGTGAGCTCATGGAACTGTGTTGGGAGAGCTCTTGGAGCTTTAGTGTGTGGATAATACAATGTTTTGGGACAAGAATCAGCTTGTTACGAGATGTAAGTTTTAATAAGTTATTGATTGAATGTTTGAAGAATGGATTTTGGATTTTTGGTTATTATGGGTTATTATCTCTAACATGTTTACACTTTTACCCTGAACTATCATTGATTAAGGGTAGCCCTAAAATTCTAATATGGTATCAGAGCTTGCTAATTCATATGGATAAATATTGATTAACAAAGTAAGATGTGTTAAAAGAAAGTATGAGAAAGGGGGAAATATTGGAGTAATATAAAATACAATAAAGAAGCAGTATGGAAAAAGTTGGAATGGAAGAACAATGTGAGACTGGGTCCTGTTTTGAAGAAAGGAGGAAATATCGTGGTTATCAAATGAGGGTTGACATGAAGTATATGAAACATGGATTATATCAAAACATGAAAGACAAGGCAAGTAATGTCTGGACAAGTAGTTTCCTGTTGAACTCTTTACGGATGGGAATGCTAAATAGATGAGTTCTGATAGGAAGATAAAGAATTCTTGTAGTCAAATGTTCAAAAAGATGGTTTTCTGGTACATCATCATCACAGTCCCTCTTGCAACAACATGGGCTAACCTTTTAAGGTAATGCACGAATAGAAAGGTCCAATTGTTTGAACCAAAATTTTTGAGTTTTGGAGAGAATGGCACAATAATAATAATCGTGTGCATCATTTGAATCTTGGAAGCATAACAAATTTCCTTGATGATGCAGCCCTAGATAAATTCCCAGAATAACAGTTGGAAGGCGATCTGGAGAAACTCATCAATGTTAACAAGCAGGTGGCCAAGAAAATTGTTGATTTAGATATTTGCAACAAGTGGTTTACAACTTGAATTCAAAAACTGGTGGACAAGGAGGATAATGGAATTCTAGAGCAAGTTCCAAGCTATGGAGATGACGATGAAATGGCATGTAACCTAAATGAAAATATTGCAACATGACCTTGGTGATACTAATAATAATATAGCCCTCATAGAGTGGTGTATTGAGGAACTCGATAACGTCAACCCAAGACTGAAAAGATGAACTGCAGCAACATGAGGCTATGAATCTAGCATCAAGGCTTTAAAAGTCCCATAGGCTGAGCTCGAAGCATGAGGATGGATTTGAAAACAACAGATAGTGAAACACAGGATTAAAATAGTTTCCTTTTAATAAGAGCCTGAAATAAGTCATCCATCATCTTAATTGTTTAGAGAGTAATGAGTCTGTGGAGAGAAATTGGCTGCACCCGAAAACTAGAAATTGGTATATTGCAAAATGACGACTTGAGTATCAAGTGATAGGTAGGTTGACCATTAGATCATGTGGAATCATGGTTACAGAAATAAATTCTTTATTTTAGAAAGTAGTTCTTGAGAAACATATGTGGGTTCCATTCCTCAGTACAACTTTGTTCTTGGAAAAGAATTTTGGAGCAATTTGAGAGCCAGAGAAACATACGGTTGGAGAATTAGGGCAAAAGAAACAGAAGCTATGGTAATACCTCTTGAAAGAAAAGATTACGAGTTTGTCAATGAGAAGACTACTAAAATGTTTTTAAGGGCATGAACAATGTGTTATGTATACTTACAATACATGAGAATAAATTGATAAGGAAACTTGATGATCTTTTTGTGAAGACCAAACCAGTGGGCAAAAGAAAGCGTTTGAACAGTATATCTAAAAAACTAGTGGTCACAGCAGATGCATGTCTCATGACAGAGCTGTGAGCCCAGTATGGGGAGATTTCCAAAATTTGGGAAGATTGTTAAAACAAATGGGAAGAGGACACAACTGATGGCCTCAACCAACACTATAATTTGGGGATCCACTTCTAGATTTGTGGATCATTAACGATTAGTATAAGGACAAATCTATGTCCATTGCTAGACTCCACATCTAGCATGATGAATTGTATTCCAGCAATTGAAGTTGTATGTTGAAGCAGGTAAGGGAGCATCCAATTCATGAACTCTTAACAAATGTGAAATCAATAATAGTGACAAGGAGGAAACCCAAAGTATGTCTAAAAGGAAAAATTAGAGCAAAATAACTTATTTCATTAAAAAATAAGGTAGATATTTCAGCCATGCAAGAGGTAAACTATCTCCGGAGCTTGGAGAAAGATGTCTAAAAGAGATGAGTCTATCGGGAAAGATTGAGATGGAAATTTGTAAATGGCAATTAACCAAAACTACCTTGCTCTGAAAAAACTTTAGTATCAGATTTATTATTCTCCAAGTAGGGCGCAATGGAACAACAGCAACAGTAGGAGCAGCAGCAACAGCAGGCGCAACAGTAGCAAGAGGGATGGTAGGCGGGCGTTGGAGCGTAGCAACAGCAGGAACAACAGGTAAGCGTTGGAGTGCAGCAACAACTGACGGGCATAGGAGAGGAGAGCCCGATGAACGTAGGGGCAGAGTCTCAGGCAAACGCGGGAGCCGGAAGAGGCGATGGGGAGAACTCGGTTTGGGTCACATAGGCCCGCAGGGGGGGGAAGGGGTGCGTACATCGGATGGGGGTATCGAGGCACACTCGGGGGCTGACCACACCCTGCGCCTCCGGATTAGCAAGCCCCCAACGGAAGGTGTTCGCACCATGCAACAGAGCCTCATTGGCTATTTCGTTTCCAGGGGTGCTTGCCTGCGGATGGAGTTGATCCGCAAGTGGGTGCAAGAGCAATGGAAGGTTGGCCAAGTGGAAGTCCGGAGTCTGTCCGGGGACTTGCTTCTGTTCATCTTTCCGTCCCAGTAGGCTAGGGACTCAGTGATGCTGGGGGGGCCGTGGTTTTACGGGGTTCAGGGGCTAGCTCTAACTTCATGGCGCCCAGGGGCGCACCGTGAGACAGACCTGTCCACCAGGGCCTCAATGTGGATGTGGATTTTTGGGATCCCATGGGAGATGTGGAAACAGGAATTCCTGGAGAAGGTGGTGGGATTCTTTGGGGAGTTCATTACCTTTGATAGCGTGACACAATCAATGATGCGGATGGGCTTCACCCATTTCTATGTTTGGTGAAGGCTGTCGGATGAGGACCTTATTTGGGAAATCATTCTGGAGCTCCTAGGTGGGGAGGAACACCTCTGGGTCGAGTTTGAGAACCTGGAGGTCGAGCCAGGCTTTGAATGATGAACGAAGGCCCGAGAGGGCAAGGGAGAAGGTTGTGCTTGTTATGGGAAACTCGGTCACCAGGAGGACTACCAGTTTCGGAGGACAACCAATACGGCCATGGGACCAAGCCAAGCAGATGTTTGAGGATGGAGACTAGGTCACAATGGGCCGTAAAGGCCGACTGCACCCCCTGCTAGACTAGCTGTCCCGCCAANAACACTCCCTTGGACCTCCTTGCCCACACATGCCTCGCCCACACCCCCTACCAAACCTATCTTCGCCACGACTTTCATTGACCCCCCCACAACTGGCCACAACACCGACAATGACCCCCCCGGGAACCTCACCACCACCACCGTCATCAACCGACCCCACGACACTAGGGNCCCCCCCCCCCCCTCTGGGTGAATGGGTGAACGTGGTTAGGGGGAGCACCAAGTCCCATTGGCCACCAGAGCAGGAGCCCACACCCGAGGACTCGGGTTGTTGCCTAGTGGTGTGAGAGGGGGAGGGTTGCCCCGAATGCCTGAGTGAGAGCTAGTCTAGGTCTAGACAAGTCCAACAAAGTATAGATTTGGGGTTACAATAGACCCTCCAGGAGGTCTACTAACGCCACTCATCTAGGCATACATGAAGATTTTCAGCTGGAATTGTAGGGGACGGGGTACACCCTATAAAAGAAATACCTTGCATAGAATTGTCCGGGATGAAGAATGTGACATTGTTTGCCTCCAAGAAACCAAGCTACAGGTGATGGAATCTCACCTTCTCCTTTGGGATGGCTGGAAAACCCACGTGCACCCTTGCATAGGTCGGGCCGGAGGTCTTGCTATACTAGCTCGCTATGACATGACGCTGGTTGACACCTCACAATGGACCATGACCATCCATGTCTCCTCCCAGGGAATTTGGCTAACCAACTTCTATGGGGCGTAGAATTGGGAGTAGAGGCTGCAGGAGATGGAACACGTGGCAATGCTGGTGCTAGATCATTGAGCTTGGCTAATTGTTGGGGACTTCAACCAGCACTTGCATTCATGGGAAAAATCCGAAGGGGCTGGCCCCCCCCCCCCTCGACAGGTGCATAGGAGTTTCAAGATTTCCTGACGGTCCACTCGCTGGTGGATTTGCCCATTGGGAATTGCCAGTTCACCTAGAGCAACAAGAGGAAAGGCCTAGACCATGTCCTTTTCCGAATTGATCGGGTCTGCATCAGTTCTGACCTCCTTAGATTGGCTACGCTAGTTACGGGATAGGAAAGGGTCGCTTTGGATCATGGATCCCTGATTTGTTTGCTTGGGCTAGAAAGGTCCCGGACCCCCTGATCGTTCCGCTTTGAGGTAACCTGGCTGTCTAAGCTGTGGTTGCGGCCATTGGTTGAGGACATTTGGGCAGATTACTAGCCAGGCCAGGGGGACCCCAGGAACTTCCTTAAGGAGGGTTTGCTTTGCCTGAAATGGGCCATCCGGGCCCTACCAGTGGAGGACAAATTCTCTTTTAGGACAGGTCGCAAGGCACTTTGGGATAAACTTATTCAAGTCTAGATCAGACAGGAGGCTGGGGAGGACTTACATGAAGAAGAGCAGAACATTCTGCGACAACTTCAAGGCCTTGATCTAGAAGAAGAGACATACTGGAAACAAAGGTCACGGGTTAGATGGCTCTGGGAAGGGGACAGGCAAACAAAATTTTTCTTTGTCGTCGCTAAGACGTGAGGATGGGGCCAACCTAGTTATTTACATACCCGAGATGGGAGGATTATTGATGAACCATAGAGTGTCGCTAGGGAGCTGACTTACTATTGGGAGAAGATTTGGGCCAAGCGACCCACCAATCCCATTTCGGTCCCAATTGAGTAGTTGTTGAATGAGGAAGACAACACGGTTGCTGACCCCGTTCTCCTAGTAGGAACTCGTCGCCACCATCGGCAGCATGCCGGGAGGAAAGGCACCTGGTCCAAACGGCTGGAGTCTTGAGTTCTTTCAGACCTTCATGGATATTGTGGGACCCAATATCCTGGATGCCTTCAACCTTATGCTGGCTAAGAGGCAGGTTCGAAGGGAGATCAATTGCTCTCGACTTATGTGCATCCCGAAGCAAACGAAGGCACATTGCTCAGAGCACTTCCATCCTATCGGGGTCTACAACGTTTTGATTGGGTTTTCTCCAAATTGATTGTGCATAGGCTGGTGCCCCTCATGCCCAAGCTAGTGGGAGTTAATCAAGTAGGGTTTGTGCAAGGCCGAACCTTGCAGGACCAGGTTCTACTTATGCAAGAGGTGTTCCACTCGCTTCGGACTATGGGTTTCCCTGGGCTCTGCTTTAAGCTTGATATTACCAAGGCATATGACACACTCAGCTGGGAAGCCGTGGCTACCATAATGCAATGGAAAGGTTTTGACCAGGGGTTTATCTAGCTTTGCATCCACATGCAGTCATCCGCTGGCTTCTCCTTTGATGT
>MNCI01010116.1:628101-647757 GCA_015680685.1 Gnetum montanum | reverse complement strand
AAAAAAAAAAAAAAAAATCCTCAATAGTGTCATTCTATATATGTGCTTGAGAAAACATCAACACATTCTATTCTTCCTTGCATGTTCCATCTGTGTGTATCCCCTCATGTGATCCAGTCTTCAGCTGTAACCAGTCACTATGATCTCACGCTAGCCTTCAAGATGCAAATGTCTGCAGCTGACATGGGAGGAAAAAGGGGAAAAGTGTGCATGTAAAGTGTAATAAAATTATCCGAAGAAAATACATTCAGCTAACTTAGCAACACATGAAGAGAGGGAGAGCCTCTTTATAGGCTGTTTTAAGGTTAGAGCCTTCTTGGTAGCCAAAAAAGTTTTTTCCCCCCTTCTTAAAACACACACACAAACACGAAACTTATACATACACTATATATAGGTCAAAAGATTCCACACATGCTGTTTTGAATTAGACTGAAATTATGAACAAGTTTGGCAATTCGACAATCATGAGATTGACAATTTTGGTGATTCTTGAGGTCATAGAATTACTGAATTTGAAAAAAATACATCCTTTTTAATTTCTGTATGAACTGGCGATTCAAAATCTTTTGACCAAAAAGGTGAGCCATGACCTGATCCACTCCACAGAGTAACAGAATATGCACAGATTAAAGTTAGATTTAGAATGGTAGAAATTGACGTATTCTTTTAAAGGGTACCACCCACCTTACTGTAGCAAATTACATATAGATCTGTAAGGTAGGTAATTGAAAAAATCTGTACTCAGGAAATGTATGTAAAGATGACGAGAAAATAATTATACTGGGATTTTATTTGTTTGTGTAGATGTGCTGATGACTAGGCCTTCTGTTCTGATGATTTTTTATCAGGTGGAAATTGTTTTTCTGTGATAATACTTGTGTGATACATTTAGTGTTTATCAGCAATGCACTAATTAGGGAAGCAGAAAAGAAACGTTGATTGTTGAAATTTTATTTCAAATTTCTTTCAAAGTCATTACATCTTCGTTCCTTCATTTCTTTTTCAAATCATCATATCTATGCATTTATGTATTTAAGACACAACAAAAGATGAACAAATGAATCAATCTATTCAATCTTTCATTACACCATAAGGTCCAATGTGTTGGATTAAAGTATAAAATGCATTCTTGTCTCCGTCAATCAAATAACATTGAGCTGGTGCATATATTGGTAGAAATGGTTTTACAACGTTCCAAGTGCTTTCAAATCTGTTTGTATGCACATTTGTGACTGGATCTTTGAGATGTCTACAATGATTTACAATTTTGTGTTTATAATTCAGCCAATGCAGACATTCAGAGTCATGTGCTTTCACACATTTTTGTGGATTTCAGTGCCCAATACAATCCACTTGTAGCTCAAATACACCAAAGTTTTAGTCATTCCACTTGGAACAACTGCAAGAGTTAATTTCTTTCTGCAAGATTGTTCGATTCCTCTGAGCATCTACTTTTCCGTTGGTTCTCTTCCCTGTGTGGTACATCAAATTTGCTTAACAATTTCAACATTTTTGCCAAGGTCTTGATTTTCACTTTGTTCTTCAATATTACAGAATATATATTTCTGCAGAAATTGTACCAGTCCATGATATGCTCTGAAATATTAGTATGGATAACACAGTAGTTCTCTAGCAGCCTCCATGACCAGTTAAATAAAATCCTTAATAGCTGCTGTAATAGAGCTGTAGAGTCCTAGAACCATGTTCCACTCCTTGCACATCGTTTGATCTTGCATTTGTTGCATACAAATCTAAGTAGCTCCTTCTTAAAAAAAATCTTTTTCTTTCACCATAGGACACCTTCATCTTGGACAATTTTTGGCAACATTAAACAGATCAAGCTTTTGAGCAAAATACAAGTTTCAAACAATCTTGTTTTGAAAATGAACTCTATTGTTGTCTTCTCCTTGTCATCGTCATGTCTGCAGAAGTTTCAGATTTATCTGAAAGTGCTTCATCATTTTCTGATGCTGTTATGCAAAGCACTCTTACCTTGGAAAATGGCCAACTAAGCATGTGCTTTGGAACGAAAAGTGGCTAAACATAGCACGTGCACTTCCATCAGAAAATGGTATGGTCTGAAGGAGATAATCGGAATTATAAAATAACATTAAAGTTAGTGGTGTTTAGTCCACATGGCTTTTGCGTTGACACTTTTAAAATTGTTAACATGTTCGGGAGTAGTAGTTAATGATTCCGGTTACTGTAGTTACCGGTTGGAGCGGCCTCTGCCTTCCTATTGTTCTCCCTTCCTGCAGTTCCAGTGCCCATGACTTAGTAGGTTCGTAAGTTCTTGAGCTCTCAAGCAAGAGACGTGTTCACCTCCATGAAAACAGATTAGTCCAACCAGCTAGAAAAAAACATTGTATTCATAATTTTGTAGACCATGGGCCTTTGTCCTTTCTCCTCTGGATGTGAAAAAGGAGTAAGAAATCATTGGCTATTAGCACTGAAAAAAGGTCATGACCCGAAGGCTGGTTATTAGCATTACCATTTCAAAAGTCAAGTAAGTTACAGTATATTTTTGCTTCTTGCCTATTGTTTACTTTCGTTCTGTTTTTCCTTTTTAGGCACTGAAGGTTTATCCTAGTGAGAGTCCCATCCCATCAGCTTGTATACAAGTTAGGAAGTACCTCATGGGATTGTGCCTCCATCATCTGGTTTTGGAAAGAAAATTATGGCAGTCTGTAGAATCGAGGGCATTCTGTAGGATTGTATCCCCTTCTATAAGGTCTAGAAGAACTCTAGCTCGTCCAAGCCTAGCATCAACAGTGAGAAAGGTCAAATCCTGAGGCTTGAACATCCAAGTCTATGCTTTGCATGACCAGTGCCTTAAAATAGAGTTACTTTAATAGATTAGATGGCAGAAGATTCTTGTTAACATTAGGTTGCAAGGGCGTTGCTAATGGTCTGTCTGTGCTGGCACTTGAGCTGTTCCATCTTAATTAATGTTCAACATGTGTCTTCGCAACAATGTACCAATCTTTTTTCAAAGCATGATAGCTTCTATTAATGTATGCTTACGTTAACCATCTGGTAGTTTACTCTATTTTTGAGTCCCTCGATATAATAGACATGGCTCTCGGTGCACGTGAATGGAAAAAGAAATCTCTCAAAGTTAGGGTGATGATGTTGCTGATGCATTGATATAATGATGATACTCTCTAATTCTTGAAGGTTAGCATGCTATATTGGTCCACGTTTTTTATGTCAAGTTGTGTATGCAATTTTCAGATACTAGATTTTACGGATCATGTCTGGACAGAATGTTTCTCTGATCAATTTGAACGGTAAACTGAAATTATTGTCCCAACATGGTTCATTGTACAAATATTAGATGTTTTGACTTGCCTTTTACCAGTCCGCAACATACATTTACAATCAGATTTTCTTTTTCTTGCACAGTTGGATTCATCTGGATCCATGTGAAGGGGCTTACGATCAGCCATTATTGTATGAGCAAGGGTATGAAAATAATTAACATCTTATCTTTTGCAGCTTTAATTTTTGTTTGAATGTGCATTTTTCTATATTATATATTAATGATTTACGAGTTACTTTTATAATTACAATTATTATCTTTCTGCCGTGAATTTCCAAAATACTAGTTAAAATATATCATGGTAGCGAAAAATATCTCAAGGTTTTCCTGAGATATCATGCTAATAATTTACATGATAGAGAAATTGTTTTTTCTAATTTTTACTGAGGGTTTTTCCAATTATCTCTTGAGAAAGATTGACGTGTGTGTAATACTTTGTTTGAAGGTGGAATAAGAAATTATCTTATGTAATTGCCCTTTCGAGGGATGGTGTACGTGATGTAACAAAACGATACACAAGAAAATGGCATGAGGTATACTTGCTTAGGTATCCATAAACATTTGATTTCATTTAAAATTATTTGCTTAATGTACCAGACGTTGAAATGTTTTAAATAACATTTTTTATTTTAAAATGTTGTAAATAACTTAGAAATTATTCCTGCAGATTTTACTTAGGCGGTTTATCACTGCAGAATCTAATGTGCAAGAAGTGACTACTAGTTTGACTAGTGAAATGCGGAGGAACTTTTCACCTTCTGAGCTTGCGATACTTGAAAGCATTGACGTGAGAGAATGTGATGAACTTGATAGATCACAGGATCCTGAACCGATTTCTTGTCCATTACCAGGAAGGCAAAGTGGATCAGAGGAATGGCGAATTGCAAGAGCAGAGATTGGTTCAGCTAATCCGGAGTCCTCAAAAGGCTGTAGCTGTCCTTGGAGAACATGCATGGATGAATACGTGGGAAATGTTTATAAATCCATTGGCTTGCTTGTATCTGGGTGTTTGAAGATTTGTGGGGATGATGTGGGAGATGTATTAAGAGGACTGAAAAATTTTCTTCTTGAGCTTCAGGCCAAGCCTTTCAGATCTAGGAAGTTGATCATTGACTCAAAATCAAATATATTAATTTCACATCAAATTTTGCAAGTTGAGGCTTTCCAGAACTTTCTGGAATCGCTTAGCCTTGAAAGGTCCATAGATGAAGCAGGAAAGGAAATGTTCTATCTGGCAGGAGATCCTGTTTTGACTTCATTGGCTTTGCCTGTTGCCTTAGATATCCTTGAAGAATTAATAAATGAAATTAATACAGCTCAAAGTCTTGCAAAATCTCCCACTGTCAGCATCTTTGCTGACTTTGAAAGAGTTTGTTGTGGTGCAGTTCAAGCAAGTGGTGAGCAGTTGCCACTAGGAATTGTAAGTTTGTTATCTGTGTTTATGAAATAAATTTTCTACAAAAATTGGCTTTTTTTCCCTTATGATTTGTTTGTACTATATTTTTGGATGACTGCTTTAAAACTATGTATTTGCAGGTTACAGCTGCCTTTGACGGTCTTCAATCAACCAAATGGGAAGAACCTGAAGGAGGAAAAGGTTTATCTGTTTACGATACCCCAAGAAAAGGGGAAAAAATTCAAAGAGATATCTATTCGTTGTTTCCAATTTTTACAATTTTCTTATTTCTATTATCATACAATTCTCATATTTTGTTATAAGATATCATCATATCTACAACACTTCTCCTGTAGAGATACATCTGAGTAAGGGTATATGCGGCATACACGATCATTTACAAACAACGATATTTGTGTCCATTGGTGTGAATTAATTCATCATCCTGACAAGTATAGAAGCTAACATCTGAACTAGCTTCAGTGACAATTCAAATTTAATGGCTGAAATAGTTCGTAACTGTGCCATTATCTAAAGTTCAGCATTTTTATCTTTAGATCAGTAGGCAATTACCGACTTAATGACTTGCTTATAATGAGTCAGTGACATATTTTTTGAACTGTTTCTAGCTACCAAATTCCCAGTCAAATGCATAACGGTCTTTGCTCCTTTTGCCCTTAATCTGGGTTGGAGGGCTTGGAACCCAAACCAAATGCTGTTCTAGCTAGTTGCTTTATGTTGAAATAGATTTATCATGTTTGTTCACTAATCAGCACAAACAAATGAAACAGTTATATGATTTTTGATAATAATTATAAATAAAGATACTAAATCCTTACCTTTATATGCTGGAATTTCGATAAAAATCCATAAATTTTTAAAGTTATAGAGTTTAAAAACTAACACGGAGGCTAAAAATGAATTTTCACCTTATATTTTTTTTCTCATATGATAGTTAATTACATCTATGGTTCTGTACTTGTATTCCGAACACCTTCCCTTGGATAATATGCTTTAGTTTTTGATTAGTGTAAGCTGATGTTTATGTGATACGGCTATTGCCTAGTAAATTTTTTTTTTGCTCTTTAAAGAGAATGATTTCAAAATCACTATATCTAACTGGCTTTGTGTTTGTAGGATCTGTTGTGACATACAAACTGAAAGCGGGTTCAATGCAAGAGTTGGTTGCATATCAATTCACATCAGCAAATGATGCACCTGAGCGTGATCCAAAAGACTGGTATGATATTTTGTTTTTTCGCGTGGTGTTTACAATTTAATTAAACAACTTTTGTAAGTTGTTTTACACTTATGGAGCAGTTTCTCTCCTGTGGTTGCTTTCTCATTTGCTTTTAAACTGCCTACTTGCATTTCAAGACTTTGTTATGCATGCCATTGATAAGTAACTAAATACCTTATAATCTATATTCTTATGGAGGAGATTCTTAATTTCTTATTATTGGAATATTACACATCTGAATTTGTTTTCACTCGTAGCCTGGTGTCTGTTATATTATGGATATTTATGGCTGTTCAGAAGGGTTTATTAAGAGACATTTTTATTGAAACTATGACCACATGAATGATTACTATGTCAAGTTGCAATTTTCCTGATGTGATTTTTATGGTTTCTGATTCATCCAAATAGAATTTGTGTGGTCCCTTAGTCATGCATTTCTATCATTGCTAAAATGAATAAACATATTATTGCTACAATTGTATCAATCTTTGCATGGTTTCTGATGTGTTTGAAAAGTTAAGTGAGTAATAATCCATGCATAATTATAAACATCCTAACTATGCAGGCTGCTAGAGGGGAGTGTTGATGGTGGCATAACATGGCATGTTATTGACAGCCAGAAATCACAGTTTTTTGACAAACGGTTTTTTCGCAAAACTTTCATGATAACTTCAGCGACGCAGTTGTGCAATGCATTCAGGTATAAATTCTGAAATCATTTTTACCTATTTTTTCTACGCCGTCTGTCTAAACCCAATATTTTATTTTATTATTAACTTTTTTTTTTTTGCAGGATCAAATTTTCCTCTGTCCGAGATGTTAATGCCACTAACCGATTGCAGCTTGCTAGGATTGACCTGTTTGCAAAAGGAAAATAAGGATAATTGCCTCGTAGCTCCTTTTAATGTCGAATCCACGAGAATTCCCAATTACTCAAGAAAACATATCCCAATGAAGTATTTTGAATATTAGTTCTGTCAATTGCTTTATTTATTTTTGGTTCACTCCTTGTGGTATTATTAACGCCAAGTTTAGTTGTTTGTCAGCATTGCTGGAGCTTCTCTGTTTCTCCTTTGTACTGTTTTAGACAACCAATTTGACTTTATCTATTACAATGATAGTCAAATATAACTTTCTTAATTGTACGTCTCTTTCTTGTGCAAACTTTTCATTGTTTTGATGGCTTGGTTTCTTCATTTTTCTCTTTCTTTTTTTAAGTCTCGCTTTCAGCGGTTTTCTTAGAATTGTGATGTGGCTACTTTTTTTTAGAGGCTCTGTATCTAATCTTCTTTTAACATGATCAAATCATCTAAGATGTTATTTTTAAGCTTATTGGCAATAGCAATCACAAATCTCTCTCATATTTGTATCATGCAATATATCTTTTCTTGTAACGTTGAGCATCTAAGGATTCCCAATTCTGCCAGACTAATTTGTTGTTCATGCTCCTTTTTTGTAATTTTGCCTGACTAGTAAAAAACATCAATGATATAATCAAATAATAAAAAAACAAATTTGTAATAAAATAACCTAATAACATAAATCCATAGGTCATAGGGTCAATGTTGACTTATGAATTAAAAATTTTCATAAAAGAAATTCTAAATTTGCTCTTTGCAATAGATCCAAGAGGGTATAAGTGGATGCATGTAAAAATTCAATTTAGTCCATTTTATAATTTAGTTAATATAAAAGACCATTAAAATATTCGTTAGAATAACATAATCATAATATGAAGCATAAGACAAATTCATTAAGGTGAAATCATGATGACAAACTGATGATTAGAGGCCCATTACCTTATGCAATGATTTGTGAACTAAAGGTGATGGAGAGGGCTATTGTCCTAGGTAGTCATTTTATGAGCATAAGTCCATGAAAATGTTTCATTGCCTCATGTGGTGATTTGTGACTTGATGTCCATGGCCATTGCATGAACTAAAGGTGATGAAGGGGGCTATTATCCTAGGTAGTCATTTATGAGCATAAGTCCATGAAAATGTTTCATTGCCTCATTTGGTGATTTGTGACTTGATGTCCATGGCCATTGCATCATGCAGTGATTTGTGAGTTGAGGTATATAGCCACTACATCATGCAGCAATTAATAGGGTAAGGAAGCTAAGATGGCCTACTACTTCATTTAGCAATTGGTAAGTTGATGAAGTTGAAGATATTTGATGAAGTGTATTTTGTTTGGCTTTGAGCCTTAATATCGGATACCTAATATTGGGGGTTCAAAGGTAATGTTGGATATTCGATGTCATGAGATGTGCACCAACCTATAAATATAGCACTTGGGAGCATGGTTTGGGGGTAATCTTAGTCATAGCATAGCAGAGCTTGTGTATTTTTTTTTTTTCCAGAGTTGAAATATTTTTCTAAAGTGATGATAGTAGGAGTCATTGAGTGTATGGATTTTTATTTGAGCACTGTTGTACCTAAGCACGGTAGTGTGTGCGGTAACAAAAACAAGCTTTTTGATAAATCGTGTAGTACTTTGGCCAAATTAAATATTTTATTTATGCATTTAATGTTTCATGCAATTTCCTTTAACATTTGCAATAATTAAGCTAATTGAGGAATTAAGTTAGCTAGGTTAAATAGCAATTAATTAAGCACATAAGTACGATCACTTTCAGCATGTGAATGATTCATGATAATCCCAATAACACTTAATGTTTGGTAACCCAACAACGTTATATGTGTTTGAGATGTGCATGAAAAGTGGGATCTAATACTTATGTTAAGAATAGGTAGGCCTTGGTTGGTTATATTAAATTAGTAATTAAATTACTTCATTTCTTTTATCCTTTATTTTAAGCACTCAAATTATAAAACATAAAATAAAAATAAAAATCATATGCCTTGATTACGCTTAACCATACCTTTGTATATCACAAGTGTCACTTAACCATACTTTTGTATATCACAAGTGTAATGGGGAAGACAACGAATAATTGTTAAGGCAAGTTCACTTATTAGAGACTAGTGTACCAAAAGACAGAATCCACAAAATTCAACCAAATTGTGCATGAATGCTTAGTGATTCGTATGGTTGAGCGTAGGGGTATTCGTCGCTCATCAATATCAAAAAGTTCCACATGCATAGAAAAATGCATTTAGCAACATAGTTAGTGTTAGAATAAATCAAAACATATAAATAATGTTCATTATCCCAATTTAAAACCCAATTGACATATTTGAACATATGGTTGTGTTCAAACAATTTTTTTAGGGCATTTTAAATTTAAGGAGGTGGTGCTAGTTTTAAACTTTCCTAAAGACTCCAAGTGGTTGATATAGCAATTGAAACAATAGAAATGGTGGAGAAAGATAAAAAAAAACATTTGACTTTTTTGGGAACTACAAGTTGTGGTGAGCTCGCATTGGTGGTTAAGACTTTGCCATGAATTGTGATGGCTCACGATAGAGATGCAATTGAGGAGATTGCAAGTTGTAATATAGTAGTAGTTTGGTGGTGGAGCAACAATCTCACTGTGAGTTAAGGATATTTTAGGAAAACATAGGTAGACCATGAGCTATGGTGAATTCGCAGCTGAGATGTGGTACTTAGAATTTGATAGTATGAATTTTGAAGTATAAAAATCATTAAAAATATTAGCCAAACATTTGGTCAATAAAAAAATCAAAGATATTTAATCATTACCAAATGACACGCTCTTAGAATCTAGTAATAAATGCATTTTTCCTACCAATTATAAACCTTTGATTGATGAAAACTCCTAAATTTCCTATAGGCTTTAACTCATTAAGAACACAAGTTAGGATTTGACAATTTGGAACCTTAAATAGGCATCTAAGGTTTTGGGTTAGATCAAAAATAAAACCTTAATAGCTAAAAAATAAAATAAAATAAAATATATAATCCATATGATAATTAACAAGCCATTGAAACCCAAATCGAAATCTTATTTTAATTTATACACATGATCATTATAATAAAAACTCATATAAAATCATAAGCATAAGATCTTGAATTTGAAGCTATAAATGAGCAAGCAAACATTAGATATAACATGTCACACCAACAATCGCTAAGATCTATAGAATGAAGTTGTTTTTAAAAATTTATAACTCAATGTTGCCTAGTGGAATTAAACTTGTGACATGGGGTTACTAGGCCAAGACCCTTATTGCTATGCTAATGCTTCATTAAAATCTCTTAGAAAAGATAAATATAATAAGATGGATAAAATCTCCTAGAAAAAAATAAATAAAAATACTAGAAAGAAATATTAGAAAATACATCACATGATTTAAAATAAAAACCCAAAAGAAAATATTCCAAGTAATAACAAGTTGCAAAATATACAAATATAATCTAACCTAAGCATAAGACAAATAAAAATAAGAATTAAAGAGAAGTTATCTAAGGCTAAATAGCATATAAAACCACACAAAATTAAACACGCAATCAAGGTATAAGAGTTTAAGCTAAATAAACAAAATAAAAATAAAAAATCAAACAACAAATTTTGATCCTTAAATACCACAAGTTAAAACTTTAAAAGGTACCATAAATAGTCATATCCAGCAAATCATAAATTGATCCACATTTGTTATGTGGTGGATGCATGGCATACATACATATCCATACAAAGTGCTTGAGCTTAAAAAACTTCGAAGTATATATGATAATAGATATAGAATTTGTATAAGGAATTGAACACTTAACATGCACTTAATATTGCAATTGCATACCACTATCCTATGCAAGTTGGGTCCCACCCCTACCTACCAACAAGCGCCCACCATCAAGCAAGGGTGGGACCCAAGGACACATAAGCATGGTCAAGATGGTCATGGAATGTACATGGATGTAAATAGGTTTATGGTTTTTCAATCACATCCCCTCATAACACACCAAATGAGAACTTAATTATAATAATTACAACATACTTTTACAACTTCACACCCAATTATGAACCAAGATGTTATGATTATCATCATCCTCCTAGCCTTCTCCTAACAAGATAGAGTCAACTTTAGTATAAATTCTACATCTCTTAATAAATAATGAAAAATTTAGAAGGCTATCAAGTCAAAACTATTACAATATTTACCCATAGGACATATAGACAACAGAAACTTTGGCATGGTATAGATATAATATAACAATGCCTCTACCACAACATTGAGCTTGTAACCTACTACACACAAACAATAAACTTAACAATTAAATTGTAATATCATTGGCAACTAATGGGAAATTTTTTTCTTCTAATAATTAAGATGAAAGGTAAAAATGCTATTCATAATGTTAATAATATATTTAATATTTTATCATCTCAAATTACAATCTTTGCAATGATTTTAACATTTGTTCACAACCAAGTCCTCACTTGAGAATGATCAACTTCACAATCAATCTCAAATAGGAGATTTTGAAAATCATGGATCTAAAGTTTAATTGATCCCATTTTATTGGGACAAGGCTAGGATGATGATGATGTATCCAAAGCTTATGCAGAGATTGAGAGAACCCTCTTCCATTGGTTATAACTATCAAATAAAATAGAAGACTCAGTGGTGGCTGCCATCATAAATGAAATAGACAAATGAAATTCAATGTCTAAACTAATGAAATTCAATGTCTAAACTTGATGTTCTGCAGGCCATGGACTTCCATGCCAATCAATGATAAATAGTTTAATTATATATCTATTATTTGGTTAAGAAAATCTTTTGCATTTTCAAAATAATGAAATCCCAAAATTAATTCACTAAGAACTGAACTCTCACCGTTTTGACCTTTTTAATAGATAAAATTTTTACATTGGAAAAAAATCAAAACCAGGCATTAAATAATTCTTAATTATGAGTTTGAAATTGTAAAATCGTTGTACTTATTTTTATTATATACACATTATACTTCTTGTAAAAAAGTTCATTTTTAAGCGTAGCTTTATGACCATAATTATTAATCCAACCAACTAGTAATCGGTCAAAACAATGGAAGAAATAAGTCCAAATGAAATCCCAAAAGAATCTGAAGAGGCCTTGGAGCTTGTAACGATTGACCAAGAATCCCTAAAACTTGCCAAATTTTATTTTTAATATTTTATGAACATTAGTTATTATAGCATTGTATTTCTCATTGATCAACCTTGTAACAATTCTTCTTTATACCATCTTAAAGAAATAAGTTTGTTAGAAAAAACACACGAATGAACAAATAATCAGGAAAAAGGGTTAAGGTATCGAAGTTTTTATTAAAGATTGATATGCACAAACATCTCTAAGATCCACTGGTGGCATCATCCAGGTAAACAAATGTCAGGCAGAGACAATTTGCATTATGTTAAAAGTTTCAATCAAACATTGTCAAAAACAATTCACAACAAATTTACACTGACCAGAAATTAACTGCGCAACCCCTGCTCAAACTCATCTTCTTCTTCTGAATCATACAATTTACACTACCCAGAAATTAATCGCGCAACCACTGCTCAAGCTCATCTTCTTCTTCTGAATCATACTTTGAAAAATCTTCAAATAGGTCTTTCTGACCTCTATATAATTCACTTCCATCCTGTGTTATCTGCAACAGAGGACGACCTTTCAACAGATCATCCAATACATATCCCTGTATTCGTCGGCCTAAACCCAACCACCTCATCTTAGGAAAGTAAGGTTTCTTGAACCATAAAATACCATGCTTTGTAATGCTAGAACAATTGAAAATATCCAGTAATTTCAGGGTGCTCCCAAAGCCTCGTCCTTCAAAACACATTGATGCCAAAGCCATTATTGATACATCACCAACTGCAAAACACTGTCTAACTCTGAGTTCAACAATTTGGGTTCCACTTTTTACCAAATGTAAAATAGCATCATCAGAAATGTTGGGAATATGAGACAAGTCAAGATTTTGCAATGATTTAGACAAATGATGACCTGCAAATAAAGCTTCTATGCCACTGTTACTTATTCTGAAACAATCTCTTAGAGATAACGTTACCAATGGTGCTTTGCCTCTCCCAATTTCTGACAAACCCATGTCAGTTATATTTGAACCATTCAAAAGTAAAGTTTCCAACTTTGGAAGCAAAGAAACAACTTTCAAACTTGCATCACTAACTTCTTTGCAACCTCTTAAATCTAGCGCTTGAAGACTTTTACAACAAGCTAGATGTATGATGGAAAAATCAGTAATCCGATAACATGACTGCAACGTCACACACAACAAAGACAGAGGAGTTGCAGAAATGTCATGAAATATTAAGTCTGTCAGCTGTGATGTGCAAAGTAATTCAAGTTTTTGTAAATTTGAACATGAATGCAAAATTGCCCGAATACCTGCATCTGTGATTCGACAAAAACCTCCAAACCTGGCACTCCGGAGATTAAAGCAATTTTCTGCCATTATGAGGAACCCAAGATCATTTACCCGTTTAAATGATACTGGCAAATAACTCTGGCTTCTGACCAATGAAAGGTGCTGTAACTTTGTGCAACGACAGACCTCTTGAAATCCCCGGTTTGTCAGGTCAGTGCTTGAAATAGGTTCTTTAACAGGGTGGTCTATGAGATCAAGATGGCTTAGTAGTGGCAGATTTCGAGAGATGTTACGGACAAGTGCATCACAGATTATGTCCAAATCTAGATGCAGCTTTTGCAGATGGGGAAATGATAAGTTTCGCTGATTTGGCAAGGATGAATGACTAAATGTGTTGTTGCTTAATCTAGGAGTATTGAACAATTGTTTCATTTCCTTCATTGCAACAACACCAATATCCAGCTTTTTAAGACTTGGTGTCACTAACCTCCAATTGATTGCAATTTCATTGTTGTCAATTATGCTTTTGCCAACCATCAAATGCAAATACTGCAAAAACGAATTATCTCATTTAGCTATATGGAATTTGCATATAAGCTCTGAAAATAAACAGAAACGTATTGTTTAAATTGTATCTAAAACTTTTAATAGCAAGTAGAAAATTGCTATTAACTCAGTAGGGAAATGTAGACTTTGCAGCTATCTTGAATGGTTTCATATTCAAGTCTAGCATAGGTCATTAATATTCATTTTTGTAAAGACCGTTTTATGAGCCTTAAAAGAACTGCAACAGCTCATGTGAGTCTATAAATCTCTCTTAGTCAATGTTCCATCTAATCGTAAAATAATAAAAAAGATAGGCTTAAAATTTAATATTCTATTCACCATGATATTCTAGTCACAATTTTGCAAAAGAAAACAAATCATTTATATTTCATTGAGAATTTCATTCATTTTTTCTAATTTGTTTTGGTACTTATGGCATCACATATTGTATAAATGTACATGTTTTGATAAGGAACATATGTCTTCCAATTTGCCCATGTATATATAGAGTATACTACTTGGTATAAAACTGAAAGACACAGGATACAACCATACTTGTAATTGAGAACAGCCTTGAAGTAACCCGTTCAAGCTATCATCAAATGCCAAATTTTCGGGTCCTTCGTCTAGCCAACGCAACTCCAAAGACAACACTCTGTTTTTTGTCAGTCAACCAGTTAAATAATCAGTAACACACGTAAACAATTGTCTGTTTTGAGTTACTCAGTTTTGTCACGGCACGTCAGTGCGAAGATACATTGCTGATATACGTTACATTAAAATTTGGAAAAGGAAAAGCTAAAAACACCAGGACAAAAACATGAATCAAACTATGTTTGTGACAAACTGGACACCAATTTAAGAAATAAGCCTCCCTTCTCCTTAAGGAAGGGCAAAAATTGAAAAATACAATCCCCGAACTAGATAAAACAATAGAAAATTTCTATAAGTTGCAAATACTGTTTAAACCAAAATCACTGAAACAATGCACCTTAAATTTTGGCACTTCCTTCCAATCTCAACTAAAAGTTTGGCGCTGAACTTATCACAACGTCGAAGATGCAGTTCCTCCAAACTAGGTTTTACAATACTATGAATGGCTGAGTCTCCAAGGTGTGTGCAGTCCATCTTGATTTTGTTGACGGAAATATTTCGAAGAAGACGATGCAACAACTCAGGTGTAGGGAACACATCCTGCAAGAGCAAATTCTCTTCCTGTAAGTGTTATTTTGCAATTGCAGTTGCAATCATGAAAGTTGCAATTCAATGTTATAAATAAGTGTCGTTTTCCCAATCAGAGCCATGAAATAGGTCCAGAACTCAAAAACAAATTTCCCAGACAAAAATTAGATGCCAAATAGTGTCAATGTACAAAATTGATCAATTCCAAATTATAATATCACAGAAAGAACATAACGACTTTTTGACCGGCCAAAAGCATATGTTCCAAATCAAAGCAACAAAAAATTTGGAAGATGAATCGGAAATGTTCATGTAATTTAGAAGCCCCAAAATTGCTCAATAATAATCGATATCAAGGTTAAAACTTTCAGCCAATCTTCCCAGTGTTAAATGATAGCCAAAAGGCAAGAATAAAAACCGAGAAAAAAATAAACATGATGTGAAGTAGATTTACTAACGATGAGATGAAGAGAAGTGATTGAGGACAAAGTTTGAGTGGCACAGGTTTTAAGAACTCTGCAAGACGAAGCAGCTGACATGATTGACGGCACATCGAGCTTGCTCAGAATGTCCTCCAAAACAGGATGTGGAAGATTCTCCAGCTGCGGCCATTCTCCATCTCTGTCTGTGTCCTCTTCTCTTGCTCTTTTTCTTTCCCTGTCTTCCATTTCTTCGATCGCTGATCTTAGATTCGGTTTATGCTGCCTCTTGATTTAGGCGTCTCTGGTTTCCTACCTGGGCTAAGAGCCTGCTCATTTCCGGTTTTGCATAAAGTGAGAGAGACGTCAACCAAGCGTCACCTGCAACCTACTTCAAGGATTTGATATTCACAAAAATCCAACTCTAATCATGATTCGGCACAGACGGTCTACGAATTTCTTATCGAGCTTCTTTCTGATCGTGGGTGATTCGGTGGAGAATACACAGCGGACTTTACACCCAGCGAAAAAATGTCTTGCAACGTGTATGGATATGTATTCCTAAGTATTGAACCCATGACTTTTTCTTTTTTAAAAAAGTAACCTACTCAAAATGCAAAATGTATCAAGGGAAAACTACATAGCATAAAGGAAAACAAGGGTTTGGGGGCAGGGACAGAATTTGCAGCAGCCTATCAAAGGGCATTTTTCCGGTAAAGTAAATTTAAAATAAAAAATGTTTTCTAAAAAATTTAATTAAAAATAATTTGGGGAAGTACAAGAACTAGGGTTTAAATGCTAGGATTTACGATTTCTCAAGAGGAATGGCTCTGTTGTAGGCCATGCCAGATTTCTTTAGAAAACAAATGCACATTTCTCCTACTCCTATAATTAGTACGAATAGACTTGGTCTTAAAGGGGATAAAGGGGATAAACGTTGGTAGATTCTTATTAAGTTTGCTAATTAGTGTATAAGAGATAAGGCTTGGAACAATAGAAATATCTTGGAAGGACAAAAGATTTGGATAAATGAAGACCTAACAAAAAAAGAATATGCAAAACAACAGGAATAATGGTAGAAAGTTAAACAAACTCATGGTGAAGGTAAAATTGTTTACTTGAACTATAAATATGTTGAAATCATTAAAGAAAGGGCAAATCCTCTAAAATAGGGATTTTCTTCTATTACATGTGGTTTTCTTCTTTTATTAGCTAATAAAGTTATTGTTTTAGATACGAGTCATTTCTTTAGTGATTTTGATCTATTTATTTTTGCTAAAAATTGGGAAGAAGAAAATTCTCCCATTGTATCTATTCTAGAATTTCACATCATTTCTATTAAAAATAAGTGTTCCAAGATGAGGGGTAGACCTTCTAGTGATATTGTTTGTTTAATTAAAAAGTCTAAAGATCACGTCATTAAGGTGCACAAAGTTGATGATAATAACCAATATTTTTGGGTTCAAGTTCAAGGCATTTCAAAGATTCTTTATATTGCTTTTTGTTACTTTCCTCCAAGGGATTCTTCTATTTAAGAGTCTACTAATCTTTCATGAGAGCATTCCTTTTAGTGTTTGGATCAAGATATTGCAGAATTCTCTAGGCTTGCTAAAGTTTTTCTTTGTGGAGATTTTAATGCTCATGCTAAAGTTCAACGAAGAGCTTTATTTAGTTCACAAAAGATCATTTGCTAATCATATTACAAATCAAAGGGGTATTCATTTCTTAGAGTGGGATCATTCATTTGATTTTGTAATCCTTATTGATGTTAGGAAATTTCCTTCCTCCTCTCATTTCACCTTTACTAGGCACCAAGGTAACTCTTGCATTGATCTTCTGTTGTCTACTCATGATAATATAGATGTAGTGAAAAACTTTCAAGTGGAAGAAAAAGTCCTTGAATCTTCTCTTCATTACTTGAAACTCACTATTCTTGATTTAATTTGTCATATTCATTACAAGAAATGCAAAAATCATCATCTCATTGAAGACCTTTGTTAGGATTTTCAAACAAGAGTAGCTAATATATTGGTCAACAATGAAAATAAGCTAGATTGATTAATATTCTATTGTCTATAGCTACTCAGGTGTAGATCAAGAAGAGGCCTACTTGAAGAAAACCTTGGTTTGATATGAATTGTTTTATAACTCGTAAAGATATTATAGCATCACATTTTGATGTTTGAACGGTGAAGAATTATAGAAATCTTATTCATTTTTTACAAAAGGAAGTTTATTAAAGAAGAGTAAAAAAGAATGAATAGGGAGCTCCAATCAAATCCAAAAAGCTTTTAGAATTTATTCCAAGAAAAATAGCAACATGGTTGGGATTTTTCCTTATTTACTGATGAGTGGCGAGGTACCCCTACACTCAACCATACGAAACGAGCGTAGCATGCATGATCCGGTCGAACTCCCCAGACTAAGTGCCTAGACGCCCCATGGAACACTTGGGGTTAATCATTCGTTGTCTTCCTAGACTTACTTGTGGTTGTCACGGTGTATGGTTAAGTAAGTCCAAGGTATATGATTTTTATATCTTTTTATGTTTTTCTCCTATGCTATTGAGGTGAAGGGTTGAGAAACTAACTAACTCTAACTAATGACTAAGTCTAAATTACCTAGCGTCAGCATTCATTCCCACTTACTGTACACACCCTGAACCGATGCAACCGCGGCTACCAAACGCTAATCGTTGCTGGGATCACCACGCGTAACGCACGTGCTCGAAGTGGTCGTACTGAGGCACCTAACTCGAAGGAAAGGGTTGAGAGAATCTATCTAGCCTAAGTGCGATGAGCAACTGATTCCGTGACTAATCGTACACATCTGGGACTACCACTGGGATTACCAAGCACAGATCCTGAATATGCCACTGGGTTACCAAGTAGTCACACGAGATGCTCGTAATCAAGTCGTACTCATACCGCATGCGATGAGTAGCCGATTCCTTGACTAAGTCGTACTCATTCTGCATTCTAGGAGTTTAAGGATGAGAGAGAAAATAATAAATAAAATCCTATTCCATGCACTACAAGGTTTATCCAAGAAGCTCGTCTTTATTGCAGTACATAACTTGTGTTCAGGTACAATGTTGCTCGAATAAAGATCCGTTCACTTTTAGGACTCCTACTACGGGCACATGGAAAATATTCTATCTCTGGAGTGATCAAACTGCTAGAGTTTCCCTACTTCTAACTTAGGATCGGAAATAAAGGGAGTGTCGCCTCTTATTTATAGATATGGCGGCGGACTGTGATATCGCGTATGCGATATCATAGGGGAAGACGCGATATCGCGTACGCGATATCGCGGCTCATGTAAATCGCGTCTCATCATACCCCCATGACTGAATGAAAACTCGTTCTCAAGTTCCTTACAAAATATTAGGAAGGTATGGGATTATTGAGGGGAATGGAACTAATGGGATGACATGTGAATGGATCATCATTACAAGACTTGATAAAACTGGTATTCATGACAACAAGGGTGAACACCTTATTACAATGACATCAGGCCTTAGTTGGTAGTTGAAAAAGAGAGAGAGAGAAAGAAGTGTTGCTGCTGCCAACGCCAAGATTGCGCCTTTGTTGTCCATTCATAAATGCACCATTAATCTTGCTCCTTGCATAGCTACTTTAGCGTTGCTCCATTCCAAGTGTTCCTTCCAGATCCAACTCCGTTGTTGTATGATTGCCATCTGCACACACAACACAATCCTATATTAGCAAGGGTAAATGAATCATCATGTAATTGATACCTTGCTTTGGTGTAAGTTCATTGGCTAGGTTGTGGTATGGTTGATACAGATCTAGAGATATATTAATGATGACTACCGAAGGTGTAGGGGTTAGGAAGAAAATCAAAAATTTCGGGGCTAGGAGAAAATCGAAAAAATTAGGCCCCATACCCCCATGACTAATCGTGAACCTTTGGTAGCGTTAGAATGGAGAAAGGAAAGGAGTAAGAAAGATAAATAAAAAGGGACAACTATAGCATCAATGAAATGGATGTCAAGATGGTAATAAACAAAAGAAAGTAGATTGCAAAAATGTTAGAGGAAAGAATTTAACTAATGCTCCAAATAGAAATGTAAGTGGATCCTCCCCAAAGTAGGCTCATGCCCTAATGCCCTGACAAACCCACATTCAAAGAGTCCGTAGGCTCCGGGAATGTTATTTGGAATAAGAGTTAAAGTCTTAACCACAAGAATTTACCAAAAAGAAAACAAAGCATCAACCAAAATACA
>MNCI01010116.1:555505-627550 GCA_015680685.1 Gnetum montanum | reverse complement strand
ACATACCTTAGTATCAACATTGTGACTTAAAGGTAAAAACCAAACATTAGCAATCAATATGAAAACAGTTCATACCATCATTTCGAACACTTATTGGGTGACAAACTTACAGGATGGATCACACACACACACACACACATAAAATGGAAAAAGTATAACGATGTTGTAAAATAAAAAACAAGAAAAGTTTAAGGAAGTTGTAAAAAAAAAATAGAAAAGTTAAAGAAATTTGTAAAACAAAAATGTGTAAAACAAAAACGTTGTAAAATAAAAACGTGAAAAAAAAAACTTAAAAGAACTGAGGGCCCCATATGATTAGCATAGGTGGCCATCTCCCCCATGATTGAGTGGAAAGGGAGAGATCTGAAATAATGAGTGCTTATTTGAATTTCGTAGAAGTGCCCAACTTCTCCCAATTGATGATCTTAGATTAAGGGATGGAAGTTGGTGACGCTCATATTCCAATGTGTCTATGCCTTCGTTGTTGGCATGGCTGGTCTCCTCGGCTCATTCCATGCATATTTGTCTGCTCCTTCTAGTAGCTGTCAACCACAAGGTGTTTACTACTGGTTGTGTGGTTGCTACATACAGGCATCTTTGTTGCAGAGTTTCAAGGGCACACCTGTTACATGGAGGCATTTCCTTCATGTCATCACCTAATGAATCATTGTATGTGATGCATGGAACTTTCCTCTTCTTGATCTTTCCATATCTTAGAGATTTCCAAGGAAAGATCGCGGATCCTAAGGCATGCGTCTACTGTACTTAGCCATGCCCTTCCCATTATAATTGGGAAGTCCCCTTCATTGTAATTAACTTCAATCACCAGGAAATCAGCTGGGTAAGACCAATCACACATAGTGGTAATGATATCCTCCACCAATTCCAAGGGAATGGTGATGGACTGGTCTGCTAGCTCTAGTTGGATGTTGCTCTTCTTAAGTTGGGGCAGGTTCCAGGCGTGATACATCTCTTGTGAAATTAAGTTAACTCCAGAACTTGAGTCAAGAAGAGCCCTATGTGGTTCATTTCTGGTGATCTGTAAATAGATTAAGGGACTCCTAGGGTCATTTAGTTTCCTGGGAAGGTGGCCTACCTTGATCTAGTCAGTTACGGTACGTGTTAACATAACTGTATGTGTTAAGCTCTGTTGGACTAGAGGATGCTCCAAAGTGTTAGATGGTAGAGGAGTGTACATGGGCTCAACTGCTTGTTGTTGCGAGAGTTTGTCTGGGCTTTTGGTTTTGAAGAAAGGTCTTCTCTTTTTACAGTTGTCAGAACTAGTAGCAGGTTGAATATTTACAACTCTTGCAACGTGACGTTGCTGCAGTTGAGGAGGAAGTTCCCCTTGCATTGTTGGAGCAGGAGGTGTTATAGGAACTACTTGTGGAAGAGGTGCAGATGGATTTGGAGGATGGTGTGGGTATGGAGTGTCTCCTAGAGGAGAAGGAGTCCTTCTGAAGTACTCCCAAACTTGGTAGTGATGGTGGGGAGTTGTGTGACTCATAGAGTCACTTGGAGAAATTGGCTGCTGCACATAATATCCATAAGGGTTAGGCTGCCGGTAAGGGTACTGATGTTTTGACGATGGCATCCCCCATGACTATGGGTATTACCACTGCTGATGCTGCTCGATGGGTTGTGGTGGAGTTCCACTTGGATAATACATTAAGGGTTGGTGAAACTGCCTTGGGTTACCTTGTGGATAAGGTAACCTTCGGGGTGTTTGTCGTTGGTTGAGTCTTGGATTAAGTGCATACACCCCAGATTCCTGTAGATGTGAGATGATGGGGCAACATCCCTTAGGATGGTTATAGTGGTAGATCTCACATCCACCGTCATCATCTGTGTTTGAATCCACAACCACATCGGAGTTAGTGATTTTCCCTTTACCCTTGTTATGTGTAGGGCCTAAATCTCTCCACTTTGTCTTACCTTTGTCACTACTTTGTTCTACCTTAGACTCTTTTACAATTTTTAAGATAGTTTCAATTTTAGAGTCTAAGGAACTCCATACATCATCTATCTTAGCCACAATTTCTATTTTTAACTTTTGAATCGGCAAGGTTTTCCTGTTCACCAACTCTTCAATTGGTGACTCATCCTCCTCATCATAAAATTTCATTTCCTTCTTTCGAAGGGAGGGGTCACAGTTGTATTCTTCTGCACTTTCCCTTTTTCATAGCTCACCTTCTTCTTTTGCTACTTACTCCAATAAGCGATGTACTTCATGGGCTCTAAGTTGTGAGAGTCTCCCTTGGGCATAAGTCCCAAGGGTTCTTCTAGTTTCATGCCTTAGCCCATCCACAATGTGATGAAGTTGATCTCGCTAAGCATATCCATGGCCTAGGAAATGATGTAACAATGTGTAGTAGCAGGTCATGACAGCANATCTACCTTTATCCTCTCCATTGTGTTCATGATGGCTGTGCCCAGATGTGGAAGGAGAGGGTGAGTGATGTGAAGAAGGGGAAGAAGAAGGGGAACCATCGCCATGACGATATTTCTTGCCTTCTCTTTGGCTGCTATGACCCTNTTTGATCTGACTATCTTTTAAATGCCTTGTGAAAATCCTAACTGCCTTTGTTATGTCAAGCATACTTCGGGTTGTGAGTAGGGGCTCATCATGATCATCTCTTTCATGATGCCTATGATGTTTGCGTTGTTCCCTACTCTCCCTACGTCCTTTCCCTTGTCCTCTCTCTCGACTTTCCCGTTGAGGTCTCTCGTTTTATCTACCTTTATCCTCTCCATTGTGTTCATGATGGCTGTGCCCAGATGTGGAAGGAGAGGGTGAGTGATGTGAAGAAGGGGAAGAAGAAGGGGAACCATCGCCATGACGATATTTCTTGCCTTCTCTTTGGCTGCTATGACCCCGATTGTGATGACGATCTAAGTGCTCATCCTTAGCATGAGTGGTTGTTCCCTCTGTGAACAGTTGGTGCTCACGGGCATCAGAACCATGGTTATGTATCGTTGATCGTAGGTTCTGATACCCTACCTCCTCACCATCGTTAGGAGGGGGAATATCATTTGCTAAAGAACCTAAGGGGTTCCTCATCTCCTATTTCACTAAGGACGTGTGGACCTTTGCCCTTCAAAAGTGTATGTTGGCTTTCCTGCCTTGAGTCCCTCATATGTTGTGATTCTGTGGGATGATAATCCCTCATATCAAAGTTTGCCACAAGGTATTCAGCATATAATTCATTCATGCCTATCTGTGCCAAGGCACAGAAAAGCATGTGAGAGACTAATTGATATGGGGGTAACACGATGTTACCTTGCAAATCCCTCCATCACAGCTGTTCATCTTAATGGAGGATAAAGGTAAAGTTTGGAATATACTCATTGGGATGAGTATAAACTATCTTGTATTATTTAGGACTTGGCTGATTTCAGCTATGTGTTTTATGTTTCCAACTGTCTCGTGTATGGTCCTTTGGTGGTGAGTTGCTCTTATGAGAAGAAGACATTGTTATTGGTGTGCTAAATTTACCGTTATATAATAATCTTTTCCTTGATTAGCCCGAAGGTTCGTTTAGGCTCCCAACGATGTGAGTGATATCCTTTATGTTCT
Source organism: Gnetum montanum (assembly GCA_015680685.1). Lineage (NCBI taxonomy): Eukaryota > Viridiplantae > Streptophyta > Gnetopsida > Gnetales > Gnetaceae > Gnetum > Gnetum montanum. The sequence continues at coordinate 623,973 of MNCI01010116.1, read as the reverse complement.
ATTTGACAAACAAACACTTAGTCCCCGACAACGATGCCAATGATGAGTGGCAAGGTACCCCTACACTCAACCATACGAAACGAGCGTAGCACACGCGATCCGGTTGAACTCCACAGACTAAGTGCCTACATGCCCCATGGAACACTTGGGGTTAATCATTTGTTGTCTTCCCAGACTTACTTGTGGTTGTCACGGTGTATGGTTAAGTAAGTTCGAGGTATATGATTTTTATATCTTTTTATGTTTTTCTCCAATGCTATTGAGGTGAAGGGTTGAGAAACTAACTAACTCTAACTAATGACTAAGTCTAAATTACCTAGCATCAGCATCCATTCCCACTTACCGTACACACCCTGAACAGATGCAATCGCAGCTACCAAACGCTAATCGTTGCTGGGATCACCACGCGTAACGCACGTGCTCAAAGTGGTCATACCAAGGCACCTAACTAGGGGGAACGGGTTAAGAGAATCTATCTAGCCTAAGTGTGATGAGCAGTCGATTCCTTGACTAACCGTACACATTTGGGACTACCATTGGGATTACCAAGCACAGATCCTAAATACACCACTGGGTTACCAAGTAGTCACACGAGATGCTCGTAATCAAGTCGTACTCATTCTGCATTCTAGGAGTTTAAGGGTGAGAGAGAAAATAATAAATAAAATCCTATTCCATGCACTGCAAGGTTTATCCAAGAAGCTCGTCTTTATTGCCGTACACAACTTGTGTTCAGGTACAATGTTGCTCGAATAAAGATCCGGTCACTTTTAGGACTCCTACTGTAGGCACATGGAAAATATTCTACCTCTGGAGTGATCAAACTGCCAGAGTTTCCCTACTTCTAAATTAGGATTGGAAATAAAGGGAGTGTCGCCTCTTATTTATAGATATGGCGGCGAACCGCGATATCGCGTACACGATATCGCAAGGGAAGACACGATATCGCATGGTACGCGATATCGCGGCTCATGCGAATCGTGTCTCATCATTTACCATTCAAAATTACTTCAATGACCTTTTTAATCAAAAGACTCTCCATATTGTACAAGATAACTCTAGTGTTCTTAAGTTATCCCTTAATGATGTTTTTGCAAGAATTCAAAAATTATCTTCTAAGAAGGTACTAATGTTAATGGATTATATGCAGAGTTTCTTAAATGGGGTGATCTATTGGTGTGAAAATAGCTTGCAATCTTCTTAATAAATGGGTTCAACATGGTTTGGATTGATCTTCGTGTTTTACCAATCTTACTTTTCTAAAAGAGAGATAGGAAAGGTCTTAATAATTACTAATTGATTGCAATCAATTCAGTTTTTAGTACACTTTTGAGCACTATTTTGTTAAATAAAATGGGTTCATGGGCAAAAATGCAAGGTCTTCATGCTTAGTCACAAGCAAGCTTCAAGAAGAATCATTCTACTATAAACCATCTAATAACTTTGCGTTATTGTGTAAAGAAAGTAAAAAAGCCCAACCATACAACTTTTATCTATTTTGTTGATATTTCTAAGGCTTATGATTTTGTTGCTCGAGATAAACTTTGGAAGAGATTAGATAGCATTAACATTCTACAAGATCTCTTTTCTACTACTAAAAGAATCTATGAGATGATTAACATTCTTATTAAAGATAATCTTATTGGAGAAGCAACAATTATCAATAGCTCAATTGTAGTTAAACAAGGTTATTCTTTATCCCCTACACTTCTTGGATGAATTGAAGAAATAGATGCAAAATGCCTCTAATCATGCTATGTTAATGAATGGATTATTTCTTTATGTGTTTCTCTTTGCAGATGATGTGGCCTTGATTACAAAATTAGCTACAAGATTAAATTATATGCTTCAAATTCTCCATGATTATTACAATCATTTTGGTATGAAAGTTAATACTAATAAGACTAAAATTCTAGTTTGTGGTACTAGAAATAGAAATTACAATTTTTTCTTAGAGGAAAAAGACTTGATACATGTGAATCTTATAATTATTTGGGAGTTGAATTTGCTAGTAATTATAGTTGGAATACCCTTATAACTCAAAGGGTTTCAAGTGGCATGCGAGCTCTATTTGCTCTAAGAAATAATTGCAATAAGTAACAAATTTTAACAAGGGAGATTAGAAAGAAACTTTTTCATAGTCTTGTTCAACCTATATTATTATATGAGTGTGTTGCATGGGGACCTTTTCTTTCTACACATAATCAGAAAAAATTAGAATATGTTTTAAAATAGTGTTTTGTCTATTAATTTCAAGTGGAAATGTAAACTTCTTGTGATATCTTACTTTTAGAAGCATATTTGCTTCCTCTTAAAGTTAAAACCCTTTGTCAATTTATTGCTTATACATAGAAGTTAAGTCACACAGAGGAAGTTAATTATGCTAAGGAGATAATGAATGCTACATAAGAAAATGGATGGGTGTATCAAGGAAAATTATTGCTTAATTCATGAAATATTGTAATCGAGGATCTTCCTTTAAACAAAAGGATATTCTAAAAGACTATAAAAGAAAAAGTCTTCACTAAAGTTTGGTAGAACACATCAAGAAAAAAGTGTTTTATTAATATTATATTAGAGGAGGTTTGTTATCTAGTACTTAAAAGTATCTATTCTCAGCTATTTCTATTCATTTAAGAAATCAAATTGCTAGAGCAAGAATGAGCTATCTTCATCTCCTTATTGAGATAGGTTGTTGAATTAATTTACCAAGAGAAGAATGTATTTACAAACTATGCAAACAAAGCATAGAAAATGAAGAGTATATCTTTTTATTTTACTCATATTTTGTTCACATTTAAATGAATTATACTATTAATTGTAATTTGTTGATTGTTTTCTTTTAAATTGACCATATATACTTGGGGCATTACATTAATAATATTTTCAGCTTTCTTCAAAAATATGCTTAAGGCTTTGTAACTATGCAACAAATCCTTTATGATTTTGTGGACAGAATAAAAATTTCTAGTTTTTAGTTATTCTAATGCATTGTAAAATGTATAAGTAATAAGTGATTGTTACTTGTTTTATATATTTGCTATCTTGTCTATCAAATTCTAGTGCACTTTAAAATATACAAGTAATTATTACATGATCTATATAGTTATTATCTTGTCTATCAATTTCTATCTCATTGATGCAATAGCTTAAAATCAAAATTGATGTCCAATTAACAAAAGGTAAAGCACCACTACCCATGAAACTAATGGAATTAGACAAAGTTGGAAATAATGTTGCGAATCATAAAGAAACTAGTGTTGAGAAGGTAGGTAGGCAAGTTTATCTATTGTTTTCTATACACACAAGAGGTCAATCCCATCCTTGGTATAGTGACCATACATAATGAACATCTTGTATGCTTGGCCAAGATCATCAAGGCTCTTAACAACTTAGGAAGTGATAATCATGAGATGCAACGATGGTTGGGAAATGGATGTTGAAACTTGAAATAAGTAAAACATAAGTACATCCCAAGATATATAGTCCAATTAGAACTTTATATAACATAGCATTACCTGAATCACAACTGTGCACTAGCGATCTAGTTGATTTCTATGGACTTAATTCCTAAGTTCGCCTATAGACAAAGACTATGAGCCTAGGGGTTATGTGATTGTTGTCTTCCTAACTCTCACTTTTGTATGCTTTTACATATGGTTAAGTGTGAGTTAAAGCATATGATATTTGCTTTTATTTATATTTTTTATATTTTTATCTTAAGTTCTAGGTAGAAAGATGAATAATTAATGATTAACTATTTTAACTACCTAATTATTCTAAAGGCTAACTATCCTAACATAAGTAGTCATTTCTACTTTCCGTACATATCCTAAACTAATACTAATGCTACTAGGTTACCAAGTGACAATTACCAAGTGTACCAAATGGCCACTACTTGGATTACCAAGCATTGTACGTTATGCTAAAAGTACTTGTACTTATGTTTTTATGATTAATTACTTTAATTACTATAACATTAAATATAAAATGCATATAAAGTAAAATGGTGGTAGGAAAGATTTAAACTAATTTAAGTGCTGCAATGAATGCTAGAAATTTCCTCTTTATTGTTGTTTACATCAAGGTGTTCAGGTACATGATGCTTGAATAAAGATCCATACAATCTCTTTGATTCATACTATGGGCACTTAGAAAAAAATACTCTAACTCTAGAAACAACAAACTATAAGAGCTTTGGTACACTATGAACTTAACATGCCATAAATGTGGTTGGTACTCACATTTATATGGGCTTGACTACGTCAGCATCGATGCATCTACATTGACACATGTCGGGGTACATCAATGGGGCTGCATTAATGCATGCTTGTTAATGCAACCAATCAAACTACGCTTCACTAGCTTCCAAATCAAGTATCTTACCACTAGGCTAACATCTCATTGCTAATTGGTTATAGCCTATGAGTCCAAAAGGGCATTACTTGCAACATGCCATCAAACTTAGCAGTAATGAGGAGACGATCCCACTACTTCTATATGGTGATAAAAATAGAATTTAATAAGCATGATTTATTTGCAAACCTATAAAGGTTAGCCAAGCAAGATTGGACTCTCATTATTTAAGAATTGAAGTAGGTAGATGGGTCAGGATTCTAAAAGAAAAGAGAACCTATAGCTTATGCAATTAAAAATAATTAAAGATGAACATTACATATTCTTGAAACATCCTATTTTTTGAAATAGTACCAAGGGAACTTGGTGACTCTATTGATAAAGTGTTACTTCATATACTATGTATATTTTCTTTATTAAATAAATCCTTAGGGTTTGCAAACATGATAAAAATCATTTTAGTCTTAGTTTTCTAACTTTTAACAAGGGTCCTTAGCACAATGGATATTTGAGGTAACAAAGGACTTGTCATATTCTTCTTCTTTGATAGATCTAATTTTTCTCCAGATTTGGTTTTTCTCTCTTTGAATTTTCTCAATTAGATCTAATTTCTCTAAAATTCTTGTATGGAGAATTCTAAATTACTCCTAGGTTTTTCAACCAATGATAAAATTTTTACTTCTTCTATGATACAGAATTATTGTTGATTCTTAAAATGTATATTTATGAGTTAATGAGTAAAAATTTTTGTTGCTTTCTCCTATTAATGTTCATGCAATTCAAACACCTAATTTTGTTCTCATTGATGATGTATATGAGTCATTAGTTTTTGATCTTGTATTACTATATATGCTCATTCAAATTTTGGGTTACCTACCTCGTAATTGAAGTTTTGTTTTGCAATTAAATAATGTAATACAAAAGTAGAACATTTAAGTCATTTATGCCAAGTATTATTCTCACTTTTTCTACTTGTTGAACTAGGTAATGCTTCCATGGTGTAGCATGCCCTAGATATAGGATTATTTATATATATGTATGCAATGTTGATCATTCATAAGTGAACTCTAGATTTTGATATCAAATTTGAAGAATATTTTAAAGTTCCATGTTTTGAAGAATAGCTATATAATCTTCCATTGATATTTTAAATAGTTGAGTAGAAAATTGTTAATCTTCTTGGTCCCATTAAGCATATAGAATCTATTTTTACGATAATTACTTTTTATATATTCCTCTCTTTTTTTTCAATTGAATCTTCTTAACCATAAAAAAGAATCAGTATTACAAACAAGAGGACAGAGTTATATTTAGCCAATTACATATTATAATCTTTCTAATTCTTGTAATTTTTATTATTAAGTAGAACATTTATTTTGTAACACCCTCTAACATAGAGAAGTCTTAGTAAGATATTACCTAAGGACAAGAACCAATAAAACCTTAAGAAAATAAAATTGCATGGCTAAATAAAAACCATTCATGAGATAATACTATAAACCCAATAATAGAAAATTGAACCACAAGATAAAAACCACCATATGCATTTAATGTAATCATCAAACTCATGCCACAAAATATGTGCCTAATAGTAACAACTAATCATAGTAGATTTCAGCATGTATGGGTATCAACTATTATCCAACTCCAAAATATTTTATTATTAACAATCCTAGATCATGGGGGTGCAGGAACATAAATAATAATATTAAAAGATTCAAAGTATATCATATCATTAAAAAGAGAGTTTAAAGAGAAGGGCCAACAATTTTGGGGATGCCTTTCAAGTTTTCATCCTTACAACCAATCCTAAAAAGCCTCCCCTCTAGGGTAGGAAAATAATCAGGCCTTCCGTTATTTAGAAGTATCCTTATGAGTTTTTACTTCTTATTAAAGGATTTCTTATAAAGAAAAGGAGAAGACTCTTTCTAAAGAAAACAGAATACATAAATCAAAGATAAAAGAAAAAATAGTAACAAAAGTTGAAAGCTTTTCATCCTTGAGCCTCCAAAAAATAAAAAATAAAAAATAATACTATAAAAAATCAATTAATTGTTCAACTTTCAAGGGGAGATTTTTTTCTTAAAGTTGTAGCTAAAAAGCAACATCTTTGAGAATATAGTATTTGACACCTGAAAAGAATTCATAGCTATCCTCTTACTACTAGAAAATAACTGCATAGTGAAGCTTTCAAATAAAGTAGAGAACAAGGGGTTGAAGATAATTCCAAATGCAAATAAATGAAATAGACAAAGAAGGTTGATCACCAAAAATGACTTCATTAATGCTTGGTTAAAAGCTATTACCAATTTTAGATGTCCATGTCCAAGCATGTTGAGCAATAAGACACTAAAAAATCCTGAGAAAATGAATCTTCACTTCTACAAAGAGAATATTGAGGAGAAACATTTTCCATATGTTTAAGATGAGTGCAAAGACCTTGATGAATAAGATACCATAAAAAATATGGATTTTAGAAAATGTAGGAGCTCTTGAAATATCTTTCATTTTCCTCATCAAAAAATGTGATGATGATTGTATTTTCTTGGCCTTATTAAATAAGTTATAAATAAAATCATTCTTTATAATAATCTCATAAGCAATATTTGAATTAAAAAAAAAACATATTCGCCATTCTTCCAAAAAATATCTAGAAAAAGCCTAATGCAAATTATTGTTAACTTTAAATAAATTCTCAATATTATAAATTATTTTTTCAAATTTATTTTTTCTCTTTCTATTTAAACCATATAGACTAGCACCTTTATCCCAAGTAATTCATCTATCATGTATATGTAGATAAGAAACTGTAGTGATACTAAATCTGCTCCAAGTGGTATACAATCTAGATGCATTAGTAGCCTAAGCTCCTTCATTAAAATGAAGCCACCATGGGATAATTTGTTTAAGCATATCTTCTAAAATTGTAATATAATTACAATTTCAATATTTACTAAGCTTGCACCATGTCTTCTAAATTTATTGAAGAATTGAAGAACCATAAATAGAAATGGCCTAAATAAAAAGAGAATAGTGAAGAAAGTTATTTGAAGACCAAATATTATCATTCTTAGGTTTTAATTGCCTAAGTTTATTTTTTAAAGGTGCATCCAAACATCATCTACATTAATACACTTCGCAAAACATTTTGGTGCAAGAGAAATACCATAGTTGTAATAATTAATGAGACCAAGTCCTTCATCTTTCTTGCTACTAGTGCAAATATTTCAAGCAACTTTACAAAAGCCTTTTCTCTATTGCTTAGTAGACCAAAGAAACATATGGATAATAAAATGAATTCTTTCATAAGAAGTTTTTGAAGGAGCCCAATAATTGAAGTAATAAACATGAGTTGATTGAATCATTTAGTTGATAACTAAAAATTTTCTAGCAAGAATGAGCTTTTTTCTTTCCATTTATCAAGCTTCTGTTCAATTTTATGAATTACATAATTTTCAAAAACAATAAAATTAGGCTCAAAAGAAAAATATATTCCTAAAATTTTGAAAATAGAATTTTTTTTCAAGATTTTCCAAGGCTTAAGAGTAACCCACTCATCAATATTACCATTACAATAAACAACAGATTATTGCTAATTAATTTGAGAGCCAAATCACATGCAGTAAACCTCCACTTTAGCTAAAAGATTATTGATATGTTTCAAAGAATTGTTGATCATAAAAAAAGAATCATCTACAAAGTACATGTTAAGCAATTGCGTAACTTGATCATTCATTAAAATTCCCTTAATGAAATTATTTTGTAGATCATAATGTAAATTATGTGAAAGAAAATCTTTAGTAATAATAAAAAGATAGGGAGCTAGAGGATAATCTTGATGAACTGACCATTGAAAATAAAAGAAGGAACTTAATCCAAAATTAGTAGCAACTTGAGCATTAGCATTAGTAAGTAGGATATGAACAAGTCAAATAAAATAATTATCAAATTCCAATTTATAAAGACAAAGAACAATCAAATTATATTCAGCCCCACCATAAGCTTTGGCATAATCTAGCTTAATAAAAGCAATGTCTTGGTTAGCACTAGAAGCCTACTACATTCTCTCCTAAACTACAATAACATTATTTTAAAGATATGTCTACCTTTAACAAAATTAATTTTCTTAGGTATATCTTCAATAATATTCTAAATTTGACAAAGCAATGCATTTAGCTAAAATTTTATAAGTATTACTAATAAGAATAATAGGCCTTCAATTACCAATATGTTAAAGATTTCTATTCTTAGAAAGAAGATGAATCACACCTTTATTAATATTTTTACCAAGAGAAACATTTTTAATAGCTTCTTGGAAAACATGAAAGAGATCATCTCCAACAATATCCCAATGCTTCTTAACATAATTCAATAGGACAACCATCAAAACCTAGATCTTTACTATCTACTAAAATAAAGGTCATTGCTTGGATTTCTTCCAATGTAATTCTTGCTTAAAGAATACTTCGATGTGCTTTTATTATAACATGAGGGATATGTGTACTAGGGGCCTAGAAGGATTTCTTGCTAAAACCTTTCTAAAAAAAATAGAAGAAAAATGATTAGCTAAAAAACTATTAATATACTCAAGATCTTTAATGATGGAATTATTTATATAAAGTAATTCTGGTTTAAGTAGTTAACCTTTTTCTTTTATAAATTTAAAAAATTCTTTGTAAGGCTCATCTTTAATTTTTAGCCAATCCATGAGACTTTTAGTGAAAGCACTTTTAGCTTCATAATTATTCCAATATTGTTTAGCATAATAAGCTTTAGCTAAGGCTTTTGAGTTTCAAAATCAAAGGGATTTTGGTCAAAAATAATTTGCATTTGCTATCTAGATTTTGCAAGATCTTCTTCAACTTGATGCTTATGCTACCATGAATCAATCCAACTAATATCAGTAGTAGTTTTTTTTTTCTTTTTATATTTTTAAAATACTTTAAAATATTTTTCCGACTAGGACCTATGAACACATTGGCAATCATACAAAAAAAGCTTATGCTTTCAAAAGGATGAAAAATTAATACCATAGAGAAAAATGCTAATAGGAAAATAATATGACAAAGTAGTATTTATATGAAAATCTACTTTTCTTGTAGGCTTCTAAAAGAAAACAATAGAGATGTAAAATATATCAAGTCAATCATAAATTCTATCATTTCCTTATTAATAATTATAGCAAGTATAATGCTTCTCATTCAAATAATATGGGCATAAAGAGCTAACATTAGAAAGAAAATATTTTTCTTTGAAATTGCATTAATCTTCTTTTTCTTGAAAAGACTTATTAGTAGAAAGATTACTAAGTTTATCTAAATGACTTTCAACCATATTGAAATCACCTTCAATAATCTAAGGAACTTTAGATAGAGATAGGAGATGTTTCCAAACCTCTAATTGATCTTTCAAATTATTTGGAGCATAAATATTACAAAGTTCAAAGTCACCTTTTTCACATGATAAATAATCCAAATAGCTCTTCCAAAGTTGTCAAAACCAAAATTCAAAAATTTTCTAGTCCAATTTTTATTATTAAGAATAGCAACGCCTTTTTTATTAACTTCATGAGTAGTAGAAAAAACAATGCAATTTTTTAAATTGCATATACCAAAAAAACTAATATCATGAGCTAAAATTTTAATTTTTTAAGTAAAAGAAAATATAGAAATAAATGCTAGTTTGAAAGATACTCCCAAATAATTTTCGCTCAGGAACTATTAGAAAGGCTTCAAATAGTTAATGATAAAACTAACATTGAGATGTGGGGGAGGAGGTGCCCATCCTTAATTTTTCAAGCTCAATATTTGTCTTACAATCCATGTCACTAATAAGTGAAAAAGCATTATTTGATAAAAAAGTATTTGAAATAGTAGTAGAAGTAGAAAGAAAATGAAATCCCTTTGGGATTTTTAAATTGAAAGTAGTATTTGCAAGACTTATCTTTTTATGTTAGATTAAGTGAAATCCATCTATATCAGTTTTTTCATTACTAGTTTATGCTAAAAATTTCTTTTTTGTTAAAGAGGAATTTTCTTTAGATATTAAGTGTTTACTAGCATCTTTAGAATTAAAAGGGTTAGTAAAAGTTTGAGAACTTGTTGAAGAAGATTTCATTTGTGCTTGTTGAAAACTACTATTATTTGTCTTGTCTAAAAATTGTTGTTTTTTCTTCCTCACAAACCACCTTTTTTATTAGGAATAGGACAAATTTCAATAACCTGACCTTTATAATGATAATAGTTGCAATATCCTCACAAATTATAATATGTAATTTTTTAGGAAAAACACGTATACTAATGTTAAGTTTTAATTCTATCTTCTTCTATTGTAAATCAATCTCTACAAAATAGCGTATGCATTATACACCATCTATTAATGTTTTTGATTCTATCTTTAGGATTATGTCAATGTTGTCAACAATTTCACTTTCAACACTTTGAAAAATAAGAGGAAAATTTTCTAATTCAATCTAGCAAGGAATTTTAAAATAATAATAAAAAATATGTATCAAAATCCACTTTTTATTCTTAAGTAATAAAAATATTACGCTAATTTAGAAAAACCTTAAAATCTAATGATTTCTCAACTATTTTAGAATTAGCCAATTTGAAAAGTAAAAACGATTTGAAAAAAATATAGGCATGAAATACAATAATTCAATAGCATTCAAAGATAACTTGAATCACTAATGTAAAACTCTTCATTAGGCAAACAAATCTAATAATCTGTAGAAATATGTATGATGAAGTGATATCTATTGACAAGAATTCGTATAAATCTTCAAGTAAAACAAAATCAAAATTTTCAAAATTCTTCATAGTCTCTACAATCTTGAAGATATTAGTATTTTCCATCTTAAAATTATTTCTTGCCAAAAAAAAAAAAACTCTACTATAGATTAATCTTGTTTGGGTAATTGAGTACCATGGATTTGAGGATAAGGCATTAACAATCCTAGTTGAACATAACCATGCATTAATAGCAATCCAATATCAAATCTCATAATCTTTGCCCATGGTTATATAAATATAATAGAATCCATCTCGGATAAGTCTCAATAATAATATAGTAGCAAAGCATAAAAAGTGTATAAACATCCAACATTAGTCCTATCTCAGTATCATCGTGGGGCCCTATTACACATGTTGTCAATTCATCATGATTAAGGATTAGTCATAAAGAATCCATAATTGACCTAGAGATAGGAACCACGAAACTAGATCATAGCATACTAGGAAGTTTTGTCCTAAAAGCATGTTGGCATCACATCCATGCAAACATTCATCACAATAGCATAAAATCATACTTGAATTGATTTTCAACTAGTACATATCCCTATCCCATCACCACATAGATGCATTGCGTAACAAACACACATACCATAATTCATAATCCATAACCATACCATTTGGTCATGCCATCATGACTATTGGGAGTTATCACACCTTCTTTAACCTAATCATTTACCCCAGTTTGATAAGGACTTAGGATTCACTTTCTTTTCTATTAAATTAGGATCTAATGTTTTTCAATGAATCTGATTTTTTTCAGTAAAACTAATATTTCTTCAAGAAATTTGATTTATTTAAATGAATTTAATGTTTCTCTAGTGAATCTATTTTTTTTTTGTCTTTGATTTCTCTCCAACAAATCTAATTTCTCTAGATATCGCCTATGAAGGATTCTATATTACTTACAACTTCTTCAACCAATGTTGAAATTTTTGTTTTTTCTATTGATGCAAAAATTTCTATTGATTCTCAAAATGCAAATTTACAAGCTAGTAAGAAAAAATTTGTAACATCTTCTTCTAGTGATGTTGATGCAACTAAGACACCTAACTTTTTTTCTTCTTGATGATGTATATAAGTTGTTGGTTGCTGATATTTCATCGCAATATTTGTTCGTTCAAATTTTGAGTTACTTGCCTCATAATTGAAGTTTCATTTGGTAGTTAAATGATGTGAGGAAAAAACATGACATTAAAATCTTTCATGCCAAGTATTATCCTCATTTTTTCTACTTGTTAAGTTAGATAATACTTTGATGATGTAGCGTTCCCTATATATAGGATCTTTTATACATAAGCATGCAATGTTGATCATTCATAAGTAGGCTCCAAATTTACATGTTCAATCTAAAGAACATGCAAAAGGTCCATATGTTGTTGAGTTATAAGATCTTTTATTAATTTTAAAAAATTTAGATAGAAAAGTATTAGTGATGAGTGGCGAGGTACCCCTACACTCAACCGTACAAATACGAGCGTTTTCAGGCATGATCTGGTCGAACTCCGCAGACGAACTAGTTGTGGCACCTAGATAGTTAGCCTTAGGTTGCAGTTCGTTGTCTTCCCACCTAGACTAGTATTATATTTTTCACGCATGGTTTAGTCTAGAGTGAGGTGTATGATGTGGTTTCTAATCTAACGCTACTCCGAAAGGCAATAGAAAGAGAGTAATATTAACTAATCTAGGAGAAAAATGGTAAGAGAATCTAATCTAGCCTAAGTGTGATGAGCATCTGTTCCTTGATTATTCATACACATCTTGGACTTCATGCACGACTACCACTGGGATTACCAAGCGCAGGTCCTAGGTACACTACTAGGTTACCAAGTAGTCACACTTAAATGCTTGTAATCAAGTTGTACTCATTCCGCATTCTAACATGAGATAAGGGTGAGAGAGATTAACTAGGAAAGCAGTAAATAAAAATTAATTAAATAAATAACAAAGTGAATGCTGAAATGATGAAGTAATCTTGATCTTTATTATCGGTCATGTGTGTGTCCAAGTACGTCACACTCGAATAAAGGATGTTGTACAATTACATTCACCACACTGTGGGCATACACTGGAAAATAATCTATCTTTGGAGGGATAAAACTGCCAGAGTTTAGCTATAATCTAAATCTAAAATTGTGAAACAAGGAAGAGCCACCTCTTATTTATAGGACTAGTGACAGGTTGCGATATCATGTACGCGATATCACAATAAAGGACGCAATATCGTGTCTAGGCATGCGATATCGCGGTTGCCCCAAATGATGTCTCATCATACCCCCACGACTGATAAAAACTTGTCCTTGAGTTATAGTGATTACACAGTGGATAGGTATGGGATTATTAGATGGAAAATGGGATGATGCCATAGTGTGGGAAGAAAACAAAATAAAGGCACTACACACAAAATATGCTACAACTACAAAAATTTGGAATTCATGTAGTTCCTGCTGGCAGTGGCTCCTTCATTGGCACCTTCCCTTTGTCTTGTGCTCTAGGCTTTGAGGCTTGATGGCGTTGAAGTATGGCCTGGAGCTTCTCCTCTTCGGTCTAAGGATCTTGTATCATCCACGCTAATGTTCCAACATTTGACAGAGTTAGCACCTCCCATGGATAGGGTAGTTGCAGAAACATTTGGTTGGCCTTGACGTACCAAGCCGCGAACACCCGTCGTTCCGCCTCATAGGCTCTGGCTTTATCCTTGTATTCATGAAAGTTTGCTAGTCGTCGAGCCAAGTCTATTGTGACATCTTTCTATCCTTGGTAGCTGGCTTTCACCACCTCAAGTTTAGAATTTGTAACTTCCAGTTTCTCCACTAGCTTCTTGCATTTTGCAAATTCTACTTCGTATTTGATGTGGATGGTTGCTACCTGCTACTCGAGCTCTAACCTTAGATGCCCTACTATTAACATGGAAAGGTTGGCATATCTTAGATTTTCCAACTCCATGTACTCTGTCAAGTCCTGAATCTGTAGTTCCCGGTTCTTAACTTCCGCTTGGTGGACGAATGCGTATGTGTCTAATATGGCTCGCCAATCAGTATGTTGAGCACTGATAGTATTGATCTGAGCCTTGGCCATGTGGATCTCCTTCTCCAGGATTTGTTTGTACATCCCCACCTAATCCCAAAAGTGCTCCTTTAGCTTCTCATGTTGTTTAGCCTCATTCTACCACGCGCTTATCTCAATCGTTGACTTGTGATGAATAGCGTGTACCTCTTTCATTGAGAGGGTTCGATTTTCTCTGGCTAAACGACTTATATCTCGGTTGACCTAGATGAATTGTTCTTGTAATTGATAAAAGTGTTCATCAAGAACATTCTTTTGCTTTTCTACAGTGGTCAACCGAAGGTTGTCTGCAACCAGTTGCTTGTTTTCTTCTTGTAAGGCTTTGAGTGCCTTAAGATGCACATGGGTTTGCGCTTGTGATGCGGAGGCATCCCAAATAGCCTTCTCCTTTTCATCCACCACCATTTTATTCTCTATGATTAACTTAGTTAGTTGCTTCATTCTAAAATTTTCTAGCTGGTCTATGAGAACAAATTACAAAGGGTCCCGTTGTGCTGCTTATAAGGCCACGAGCTACTCTTGTAGTTTCTGCACTTCAGCTTCAGCATGCTCGGCCCTCACTTTTGATAAGACCAACCTACCCTTTGTGAAAATGAGGTCTGATTGAATTACTGTAACATCTTGAGGGATGTTGAACAGGGATGTCATTACTTGCCCTATTTGAAGCAATCGATTAAACACATCCTCATGTTCTGCAGGAGTCATTGAGGTTCCAGCCAAAGTTTGAGCATCTCATGCTTCTGAGAGATCTGTTGGTGGCATAATAGGTATGTTGAAGGATTCTTTGATGTGGTTTACGATCACTTCTACAGCTCCTGCGGTATTCTGGTGTTGCATGACCACCATGGTGGCCCCTTCACCAGTCTCTAACTACACCTGGAAAGATGTTGGGTTTCCTGAGATCTGTTGTGAAAATCTACTTTCCCCTCCTCCTATGTGAATGGATACTTCCCTCCTTGTGTAATCCAATGAAACTGTAGGCTGAATGGCATCATCGATGATGCGGAAGAGGTTTGCATCATCATGACTTCCCCAACTGACCGTCTCAGCAATGGCCCTAAGATGGCTCATCGACGGTCTGTAGTCTTGCAGCGGTGGTGGTTGATCCTGGCCTTTGCTAGGCCCTACTTGTTGTTGTTAGTTGGGGATCATGGCTAGAGGTTGATTGGGTCCTACAAGTTGTGTTGCAGTTGGTCTAGCCATCTGTTCTTCTTCTTGTTCTGGTCCCAATGCTTTTCCTTGGAACTGACACCTTTAGCAATTTAGCATATGAAGCAGTCTGGGCTTTTTGGAGGACATCATTGGTGTATCCCCGAATACCTGCACGTTGGCAAAGCTTTCTGATGAGACAAGGGAAAGGCAACGCCATCTTTCCTGTCTTTCATTCTTCAAACCACCTTAGGATCTTCGTCAAATATAAATGGGGCAAGTTAGTGTTAATCTTTTCTATCAACACTGCACATCCTCTAGCCACATACGTTGATATTATTTTTAGGCCCTTTGTGAGGAAGAGGTGATATGTTCCAATTTTGAAGTAAACCCTCTCTTCCTTCGTCAACTCACCAAATGCTTTATCTCTGCCATAAGCCGTCTCCAACCAATCCTTTCACACATCGGGGTCTGAACAGGTGGATAACTAAGCAACCTTGGGCCCTACATTTGGAAAGTTGAACACTTCTAAAATGACCTACGTAGAGAAGTCAACTGTCACACCACAAATATTAATAGTGGTGCCTTGCTCCTTATTGTGCCAAAATTGGTACGTCTCTCCTAGGTACCAGGCACCGCTTTCAGAGAGGATAGGCCATAAGGGAGACCCTTTGAGGTGATCCCTAATGACCTCAGGAGTGAACTCTACAAATGATTCAAAGTTCAATTCCATAATCACTGCAGCAAATGTGAACTTCTCATGGATATCCTAAACACAATCTTGGGGCAATGTGAGTTATTGTCTCAGTTCAGGTGCTGCAACAGCTCCTCCTTTTGCCTGTCTGGATTGTTTGGTAGGAGGTTCATCTTGATGAATGCTGAATGATTGCTCCTCCTGTTCTGCATGTTGTCTAGTAGGTCTTTGTCTTCCACCTCTTCGAGATCGTTTGCTTCCACCCTGGGTAGGACCTTCTTATTGTCCATGTTTCAGGGCCGTCTGCAATCACACGGGCCAAGTGTTAGTAAGGTTGTTTTTGAAATTGAGTTATACCTTACTACTTGCCTTAATTAATGATCTTATTTTATCTTCATGTGATGTTGCCCAAAAGTTTGTAATAATGGGTCCCCTTTTACTTAGGTGATTTTTCAATTTTAATTTTCCGGTATACCTAAGGATTAAATGATTTTTAGGCACAAATATTGTAAGTGTTATAGTTAATTACCCTAGATGATGTCCTTTGGGCGATGATAAATTTCAAAAAAGTTAGGTACTTTTTGACAAGTGTCCCTCCCCCATGACTAAGTTGAACACTCCAGGTGCAAGCAAGTTCAAACGGAATTAAAATCGGAGTACCAGCGAGCGAGATATAGTGAGAAAAGCAAGGGTCGCTCAATTGCAAGTTGTAGAGAAAAAATTTCAAAAACTCCCCTGTGTGAATGGAAAAATGATGCTAAGTGTTGTTGGGGGGGGGGGGGGGGGGGGGTTCACCTATTTATAGGTGGCGACGATGCGATATCATGTACGATACATTGCGTACGCGATATCACGTCCCTAGTGACATGAGACACCACTAAAATACTAAATTTTTAAAGAATTTTTTCAAAATTAACATTGTAAATTGAGGACATTGGCTATTATTAAGGGGCCTAGGATAATTCCATTAATTAAAAAGGCACAATTGAGGATGATGGTGTGTATTTGATCAATAAAACCTTGGGTGGTAAGAAATAGGGTATGTAATGGTACATTGGAACGTTGAAATTTAGAGGGATAATAGTAGGGAAAGAACATTATGAGAAATTATGCTGAGGGTAAGAAATGGTGTGTGTGAGCTATAGCATCAGTGAAGATTACAAAAAATTACACAAGTGGATCCTCCCCAAAGTAGGTCTCAACCTATAATGCCCTTGTGTAACCACACTTAAAGTGTTCATGGGCACTAGAAGGGTTAAATGTAATCCGCACTAACTCCACAAAACACACACATGTAATTATCACCAGAATGAGATGAAAATTCTATGCTACACAGGACACGAGTGATAATTACATGAACAGTGAGATGAGGTGAAGTATAGAAAGGGATTGTAGAGATTGGGACATGAGGTAACTAACCTAGGGCACAATGAATCCTGTGTGTAAAGCATGATTAAGGTGTCATTAACCCGTTGTTCGAAGATCAGGACCAAGTCCATTCCTCTGACTAGTGACATTGCATTATTTCATCCCATGATGAACAACTATGAGAGTACCATAACAACAAGGCGTACGATCACTTGGCGCTTGGTTCAAGGGAGGAGTGATTTTTGTTTTATGGCACTTCCTTTTTCTTTTTCTTTTTTCTCTTTTTTTTGAATAATAAATCTAGAGAAGCTACCAACCTTCAAGCATGGGTGCATGTCTTTCCAATGGGACCCCCTAGGACAGCATTTGATTTTTGAGTGCCCTTTTGATTACTCTTACTTCCATTTTTCATTAGATCTACAAGGATCTTAGTACAACCATGTTGCATGAGACATCATCAAAGAGAATCTACAAGTCCCCTTGATGTCACATCCTAATCATTCCCTCTTGGTTCATCCTTCTTCATTCTGGGTACAATGAACACAAAATTAATTTTAAGTTTTAAAAATGTCAAGAATATCACTATTCCCTCGAACAGAACCTCTTATTTGTAGAATGGATGAGTGGATGTAATGGGCTTACTATCCAAATAATTCATCACTTGAGACACAATAACATAAAATGCACCTCAACCAACAATCCACATGAGTGTTTTATTCATAGACGAGATTACTGACAAAAACGTAAAAAGACAAAAATACAAAAAGATAAAAAGATAAAACAAAAAGTTGAAAAATGAAAAAATGGAAAACAAAAACTTGAAAAATTAAAGAAAACTGAGAAATATTTATTAATCCTTATTGTTATTAGAATGGGGGGTATCCCCCATAACTAAATGGTTGAGGATGGAAAGGATTAATAAATGAAAGATAAGGATCCTTGCATGGTGGAAGTATTAGGGCCCGATCATACTTACCCCGTTGGGGTTCACACACTTGATTATAATGAGCATAGTGGGGCAATTTATACGATGTAGTTCCCAGATAACGAGTTGACCCACTATGATATTTGGGACCATTAGATGGTATGCAAGGATCGGGATGATGCCTCCCATTGTTATTTCATTGGGCCGTATGGTTGTTGGAGTGTTAATTGGTGGCCCTGATGAAGTAACATGAGGCATGGGATTCGAAGATGAGGGTACACCACAGTGTGGGGCTTGTGCTGAGTTGGATGATGTAATGGCCTCGAAATTGTGTTGTCCCTTCTTACGGTTATGTTTAAAGAAGGGGTGCTTTGGATGTTGAGAAGGCCTCTCACTGCTGTTGGTATTAGTAGCATAAGTAGCGTTTGTGGGTTGTTGCGGTGGTGCAAACACCTTAGGAATAGTTGGTGGTGATGTGGAAGGAGGGAAAGGATGAGAATGTTGAAAGTTAGGAGGAGCATAAGGTGCACAAGGTGGTGGTTGTGTTGGAGGCATGGGTTGATAGTATTATGGAGAATAGTAATGTGGTGCGATAGAGCATGGTGGCCCAGTTGGAGAAACATGATATTGAACTTGATAAGCATTTGGATTCAGATGATATGAAGGGTGTCTCTAGTCTAGTGGTGGTCCCCTCCATGACTGGGGTTGTTGCCACTGTGATTGAACACAATATCTCTGTACGAACTCTGGATGTAACGTATTTCCCCAATGCTCATGTAAATGTAACAATATTGGGAATTGGCCCTTGGGGTGATCATATAGGCATATGTTGCATTCATATGTATGATTGGCAGTTGAGCTCTTATTTTCCTTATCCCTTCTTTCCGATTGTCTAATGTTTTGTCCTGCTTCTTGGGTTGTCAAAACTCTATCTCCAATAATGTTGATAAATTCTCCATACTTTTGATACGTCCATTCCAACATCTTATTGATCTTTGCCTTGACTTCTTCTAATGTTTATTGTGTTTGCAAAGATGATGTTTCCACCTTGAGATTTGTTGATTTCTCCTTTTTATGATCATGGACCTTGGTTAAGTTGAGATTTTGGTCCCGTTGATGTTTTTTAACACTCTCCCATCTAGCCATTTCTCCTTCTTCTTTTGCTACCTGCTTAATAAGCTCTTGGACTTGATGGGTTCGTAGTTTGTATAGTTGACCTTGGGCATACATTCCTAAGGTCTCTCTTGTTGCATCATGAAGCCCATCAATGATATGGTACATTAGCCTTTCCTCGAAAAATCCATGGCCCGGACAGTTGCTTAATAGTGCATAATATCTTTCTAAGGCCATGTCCAGGGGTTCATGTTGTGCTTGTTTCCACCCTTGGATTTGTTTCCTCAAGGCTGACACTCTTGTGTAGGTTTGATATTGTTTGTTAAATACTTCTACCATTGTTGACCAGCATCATATTGAATTTGGTTTTAACGATATATACCATACTTTTGCTTGGTCAACGAGTGTTAGGAAAGAGCTTAAGTTTTTGCTAACTGTTATCAATGTTGTTCCATGTGCAGGCATCGTAGAAGGCCTATAAATGTTGATGCAGATCTAAGTCATAACCTCCTGAAAATTTAGGAAAGTTGTTTAAATCGAGCTTGGGTAGATGGCTCTCTTTACAATGCCTACGTGAGATTCGAATGGCCTCTTGTATTTTTGTTAAGCTTGTAGGGGCCAGTAGGGGTTCATCGTCATCGGGTAAGTTATGCTTTCGTGTGTTGGAATGATGTTGTTTTTGTTCATGTTTATAAGAAACCCCCACTTCAGGTTGTGTACTCTAATCTTCATCATCATATAGTTCGTTGGTTCTCCAATGAACTTCCTCACTAAGTGTGGCATTATTGTAATCTTGTAGGAGAGGCATTGTTGTGAAGTTGTGTGTGAATTTAGATGTGACTTTTTATAATTACTTTTTCTAAAAGATGTATCATTAATTCCTTTATAGCAACCTTGTATGATATAACTAATCTAGATAACTAGCACCATCCCCGGCAACGGCACCAATGATGATTGACGAGGTACCCCTACACTCAACCATACGAATACAAGTGTTTTCATGCACGATTTGGTCAAACTCCACAGATGGATGAGTTGTGGAACCTAGACAGTTAGCCTTAGGTCACAGTTCGTTGTCTTCCCACCTGGACTAGTATTATATTTGTCACGTATGGTTTAGTCCAGAGTGAGGTGTATGATGTGGTTCCTAATCTAACGCTACTCTTGAAGGCAATAGAAAGAGAGTAATATTAACTAATCTAAGAGAAAAAGGTTAATATAATTTAATCTAGCCTAACTGCGATGAGCATCCATTCCTTGATTATTTGTACACATCTTGGACTTCGTGCATGGCTACCATTGGGATTACCAAGCGCAGATCCTAGGTACGCTACTCAGTTACCAAGTAGTCACACTTAAATGCTCGTAATCAAGTCGTACTCATTCCACGTTCTAACATGAGATAAGGGTGAGAGAGACTAACTAGGAAAGCAGTAAATAATAATTAATTAAATAAATGACAAAGTGAATGTTGCAATGTTGAAGTAATCTTGATCTTTATTTCTGGGCATGTGTGTGTCCAAGTACGTCACACTCGAATAAAGGATGCCATACAATTACATTCACCACACTGCGGGCATACACTAGAAAATAATCTATCTCTGGAGGGATAAAACTATAGAGTTTAGCTACAATCTAAATCTAAAATTGTGAAATAAGGGAGAGCCACCTCTTATTTATAGGACTAGCGACAGGCTGTGATATCGTGTACACGATATCGCGTGTAGGCATGCGATATTGCGTACGCGATATCACGATTGCCCAAAATGACATCTCATTAATTAGTCTTCTCAGTCTTGTTAAGCATATGGTGTTTATTTCTATAGATTTTTAGTTTTCATAGGTTTTTTTCTTTTTTGTTGAAATTAATCTTCTTGATCATAAATTAGAATTGATATTACATGTAGAAAGAAGTCTTATATTTAGCCAATTACATATTATAATCTTCCTAATTCTTGTAACTTTTATCACCATGAAGGAAATTTTTTTAATGCTTCTTTTTTTATACTCAAGAAAAAATATTCTTAAGAAAAGAAAAAATGTATTGAAGTTAAAGATAGAGAAAACCAATATGAAGTTAAATATACGAAGAATTAAGTGAATATCCATTTAAGAATGATTAAGTGGTAATAAGGAATCCAAAGAAAATAGAAGCTCTTATCTATATTTCTACTAGTAGTAGAGAAAGTATTAAGTAGCCTAGATAAATAGGTCATAAGACATTTTTTTCCCTTTTTGACAAGAATACTATTAACTCAAACATTAGAACTAGTGTCAATAAGAAGGTTATAGCTGATGGTAAAGATTCTTGCTGTAAGATTAATAACAAGTGATGAGATGAAAATGTTCTAAAAGCCACATTGACTATTTTCTTAGTTTGATAAAAATCTTGGTATTAAGTCATAACTCTCTATCTCCAACCCTTTTTCTATTTTTACTTCAAGCATATATGTTAAAAAGCAATGTAAATGTTGTTAGGATTAGGAGCTTTCGCCCTACTAATAATTAATTTTATTCACATATTTTTTCAAAGTATTAATTATAAGGTTGTATACCTAAGTAGACAATCATAAAATCAGAAAATATTTTTCATTCATATTTTTTATGTAACTTTGTATCAAGCATGTGATGTACTTTGAATTTTCTTTACTCACTATCAATTACNCTAGTCTAGGTGGGAAGATAGTGAACTGTGACCTAAGGTTAACAATCTAGGTGCCACAACTAGTCCATCTGCGGAGTTCGATCGGATCGCACGTGAGAATGCTCGTATTTGTATGGTTGAGTGTAGGGGTACCTTTCCACTCATCANTCTAATGCTACTCCTGAAGGCAATGGAAAGTAGTAATTAACTAGTCTAGGAGAAAGGGTAAGAAAATCTAATCTAGCCTAACTACGATGAGCAGTCATTCCTTGATTATCTGTACACATCTTGGACTTTGTGTATGACTACCACTGGGATTACCAAACGCAGATCCTAGGTATGCTACTTGATTACCAAGTAGTCACACTTAAATGCTCGTAATCAAGTCGTACTCATTCTGCATTTTAACATGAGATAAGGATGAGAGAGACTAATTAGGAAAGCAGTAAATAATAATTAAATAAATAAATAAACAAAGTGAATGTTGCAATGATGAAGTAATCTTGATCTTTATTTTTGGTCATGTGCGTGTCCAAGTACGTAACACTCGAATAAAGGATGTCATACAATTACATTCACCACATTGTGGGCAGACATGGGAAAATAATCTATCTTTAGAGGGATCAAACTGCTAGAGTTTAGCTATAATCTACTATGTTATGAAAAAAGGGAGAGTCGCTTCTTATGTATAGACATTGTGGTGGATTGCGATATCGCGTACACGATATCGCAGGGGAAGATGCGATATCACATACACGATATCGTGGCCCATGTGATATCACATCCCATCATACCCTCACAACTTAATAAAAACTCATCCTTGAGTTACAGTGATTACACAGTGGATAGGTATGGGATTATCAGATGGAAAAATAATGAAATGATGCTGTAGTATGGGAAGAAAATAGAAGAAAGACACAACATAGTAAAGTGCTACAACTACAAAAATTTGAAACTCATGTAGTTCCTGGTGGCGGTAGCTCCTCCATTGACGCTTTCCCTTTGTCATGTGCTCTAGGCTTTGAAGCTTGATGGTGTTGAAGTATCCTCTTCAATCAGAGGATCTTGTGTTGTCCATGCTAGTGTTCCAATTTTGGATGGAGTTGGCACTTCCCACGGACAGGGTAGTTGCGGAAACATTTGGTGAGCCTTGACGTACCAAGCTGCGAACACCCATCGTTCCTCTTCATAAGCTCTGGCTTTATCCTTGTATTCGTGAAGGTCTATTAGCTATCGAGCCAAGTCGGTTGCAAAATATTTCTATCCCTGGTAGATGGCTTTTACCACCTCAAGTTCAAAATTTGCAACATCCAGTTTTTCCAACAACTTATTGTGTTCTGCAAATTCTGTTTCATATTTGATGTGGGTGGAAGCTACCTGCTGCTCAAGCTCTGACCTTGGGCACCCTGCTAATAACATGGAAAGGTTGGCATATCTGAGATGTGCCAGCTCCATGTGCTCCATCAAGTCCTGAATTTGTAGGTCCTGATTCTTAACTTCCGCTTGGTGGGCGAAGGCATAGGTGTCCAATATGGCCTGCCAATCAATGTGTTGAGCACTAATAGTGTTGATTTGGGCCTTGGCCATATGGATCTCCTTTGCAAGGACTTTTTTATACATCCCCACCTGATCGTGAAAATGCTCCTTCAGCTTCTCATGTCATTTAGCCTCATTCTACCATGCTCTTATCTCAATTGCTGACTTTTGACGAATAGCGTGTATCTCCTCCATTGAGAAGGTTCGATTTTCTTTGGCTAAACGGCTTACGTCACAATTGACCCGGATAAATTTTTCTCGTAATTGATGGAATTTTTCATCGAGAACGTTCTTTTGCTTTTCTACAGTGGTCAATTAGAGGTTGTCTGCAACCAGCTGCTTGTTTTCTTCTTCTAAGGTCTTGAGTGCCTTGAAATGCGCATGAGTTTGCGCTTGTGCTACGAAGGCATTGCATACAGCCTTCTCCTTTTCTTGTACCATCCTTTTATTCTTTGTGATTAACTTTGTTAGCTGCTCGGTTCTAAATTTATCTAACTGGTCTACAGGAACAAATTGTAGAGGGTCCTGTTGTGCTGCTTGTAAGGCCACGAGCTACGCTTGTAGTTTCTACACTTTAGCTTCAACATGCTTGGCCCTTCCTTCTATTAAGACCAGCTTCCCCTTTGTGGAAATGAGATCTAATTGAATTGTTGTGACATCCTAAGGGATGTCAAATAGGGACATCATTACTTGCCCTGTTTGGAGCAATCGATCAAGTGCATCCTCATGTTCCGCAGGAGTCATTGAGGTTCTGGCAAAATTTTTAGCATCCCGTGCTACTGAGAGATCTACCGGTGACACAATAGGTACATTGAAGGATTCTTTAATGTGATCTATGACCACTTTTGTAGCTCCTGCGGCATTATGGTGTTGCATGACCACCACGATGGCCCCTTCACCAGTCTCTAACTGCACTTGGAAAGATGCTGTGTTTCCTGAGATTTGTTGTGACCATCTACTTTCCCCTCTTGTTTGAATGGATACTTCCCCCCTTGTGTGATCTAATGAAATCGTAGGCTACCTAGCATCATCGATGATGCAGAAGAGGTTTGCATCATCACGACTTCCCCAACTAACCGTCTCAATGATGATCCTAAGATGGCTCATCGACGGTCTATAGTCTTGCAGCGGTGGTAGCTGATCCTGGCCTGTGCTAGGCCCTGCTTCTTGTTGTTGGCTAGGACCCGTGGCTGGAGGTTGTCTAGGTCCTACAAGTTGAGTTGCAAGTGGTCCAGTCATCTGTTTCTCTTCTTATTCTGGCCCTAGCTCTTCTCCAGTGCTTTTTCTTGGAGTTGGCGCCTTTAGCAATTCAGCGTACAAAGCATTTTGGGCTTTTCAAAGGACATCATTGGTGTATTCCCAAATACCAGCACATCAACAAAGCTTTCTGATGAGACAAGGAAAAGGCAACGCCATCTTCCCTATCTTTCGTTCTTTGAACCACCTCAGGATCTCCATCAAATACAAATAGGGTAGGTTAGCGTTAACCTTTCCCATCAACACTGCACATCCTCTAGCCACATACATCGGTATCCTTTTTAAGCCCTTTGTGGGGAAGAGGTGATATGTTCCAATTTTGAAGTAAACCCTCTCTTCTATTGTCAATTCACCAAATGCTTTATCTCTACCATAAGCCTTCTCCAACCAATCCTTTCGCACATCAGGGTCTAAACGGGTGGATAACCGAGCAACCTGGGGCCCTGTATTTAGAAGGTTTAACACTTCTGAAATGGCTTGCATAGAGAAATCAATTGTTACACCACAAATATTAATAGTGGTGCCTTGCTCCCTATTATGCCAAAATTGGTACATCTCTCCTAGGTACTAGGCACAGCTTTCAGAGAGGATAGGCCATAAGGGAGACCCCTTGAGGTGATCCCTAATAGCCTTAGGAGCGAACTCTATGAATGATTCAAAGTTCAGCTCCACAATCACTACAGTGAATGTGGACTTCTCATGGATGGCCTGAACACATTCTTGGGGCAACGTGAGTTGTTGTCCCAGTTCAGGCACTATAGTAACTCCTCCTTTTGCCTGCCCGAACCATCTAGTAGGAGGTTTGTCTTGATGAATGCTAAATGATTGCTCCTTTAGTTCTACATTTTGTTCGACAGGACCTTGTCTTCCACCTCTCTAAGATCATTTCTTTCCACCTTGAGCAGGACCCTCCTGTTGTGCATGTTTCAAGGCCATTTTGCAATCAAATGGGTCAAGCGTTAGTAAGGGTGTTTTTAAAGTCAAGTTATATCTTACTACTTGTCTTTATTAATGATCTTATATTATCACATGTGATAGTGCCTGAAAGTTTGTAATAATGGGTCCTGTGACTTAGGTGGTTTCCATTTTAGTCTCTCAGTATACCTAAGGGTTACATGATTTTTAGGCACAATTATTCTAAGTGTTAGAGTTAATTACCCTAATTGATGTCATTTGGGCGATGATAAATTTCAGAAAATTTAGACACTTTTCGGCAAGTGTCCCTCCCCCATGACTAAACTGAACACTCTAGGTTCAAGCAAGTTCAAACGGAGTAAAAATCAGAGCACTAGCGAGCAAGATATGAATAGAAAAGCAAGGGTCGCTCAGTTGCAAGTCGTAGAGAAAAAATTTCAAAAACTCCCCCCGTGTGAATGAAAAAATGATGTTAAGTGTTATCGGGGGGTACCTATTTATACGTGGCGGGAACACGATATCGTGTACGATACATCGCGTACGCGATATCATGTGGGATGCAATATTGTGTACGTGGTATCTCATCCCTAGTGAGATGAGGTACCACCACAAAAATATTGAATTTTTTAAAGATTTTTCTTGAAATTAACATTGGAAATTGAGGACATTGACGATGATCAAGGGGTCTAGGGCAATTTCATTAATTTGAGAGGCACCATTAATGATGACAGTGTGGATTTTATCAATAAAAACTTGGGTGGTTAAGGAAAAGGGTATGTAATGGTACATTGAAACGTTGAAATTGAGAGGGATAATAGTAGGGAAAAAGAATCATTTGAAAATTAAGTTGAGGGTAAGAAATTGTGTGTGTGAGCTATGTCCTATGTGAAGATTACAAAAGATTACACAAGTGGATCCTCCCCAAAGCAAGTTTCAACCTATAATGCCCTTGTGTAACCACACTTAAAGTGTCTGTAGGCACTAGAAGGGTTAAGTGTAATCCACACTAACTCCACAAAACACAAACATGTAAATATCACCGGAATGAGATGAAAATTCTATGCTACATGGGACACAAGCTACAATTAGACAAACAGTGAGATGAGGTGAACTATAGAAAGAGATCGTAGAGATTGGGACATGAGGTAATTGACCCAGGGCACAGTGAATCCTGCGTGTAAAGCATGATTAAGGTGTCATTAACCCATCGTTCCAAGATCAGGACCAAGTCCATCCTTCTAATCAATGACATCCCATTGCTTCATCCCATGATAAATGACTATGAGAGTACCAAAACAATGAGGTGTACGATCACTTGGCATTTTATTCAAGAGAGGAGTGATTTTTGTTTTATGGCACTTTGTTTTTTATTTTCTTTCTTTTTTTTTCTTTTTCACTTTACTGAATCTAGAGAAGCCACCAACCATTAGGCATGGGTGCATGTCTTTCTGGTGGGACCCCCTAGGATAGCATTTGATTTTTGAGTGCCTGTTTGATTACTCTTACTCCCATTTTTGTTAGATCTACAAGGATCTTAGTACAACCACGTTGCATGATAACTTCCACAGACCTCACCAAAGAGAATTCGCAAGTCCCCTTGATGTCACACCCTAATCACTCCCTCTTGGTCCATCCTTTTTCATTCTAGGTACAATGAACACAAAATTAATTTTAATTTTTAAGAATGTCAAGAATATCACTATACCCTCGAACAAAACCTCTTATTGGTAGAGTGGATGAGTGGGTGTAATGGGCTCACTGTTCCAAATAATTGATCACTCATGACTTAATAAAATAAAACACACCTCAACCAATGATCCACATGAGTGTTTTATTCATAGATGAGATTACTTATAAAAAAAACGTAAAAAGACAAAAACACAAAAAAATAAAAAGATAAAACAAAAAGTTGAAAAATGAAAAATTGGAAAACAAAAATTTGAAAAATTAAAGAAAACTAAAAAATATTTATCAATCCTGCTTGTTATTAGAATGGGAGGTATCCCCCATAACTAAGCGGTTGAGTATGGCAAGGATTAATAAATGAAGGATGAGGATCCTTGCATGTTGGAAGTATTGGGACTTGGCCATACTTACCCCATCTGGGTTCACACACTTGATTATAATGAGCATAGTGGGGTAATTTATACGATGTAGTTCCCGGATAACGAGTTGACCCACTATGATGTTTAGGACCTTCAGATGGCATGTAAGTATTGGGTTGATGCCTCCCATGGTTGTGTTCATTGGCCCGTGTGGTTGTTGGAGTATTAGGTGGTGGCCCTGATGAAGTAACATGAGACATTGGATTCAAAGATAAGGATGCACCACATTATGGGACTTGTGCTAGGTTGGAAGATGTAGTGGCCTTAGAATTGTGTTTTCCCTTCTTACGACCATGTTTAAAGAAGGGGTGCTTTTGATGTTGAAGAGGTTTCTCACTACTGTTGGTAGTATTAGCACAAGTAACGTTCGTGGGTTGTTGCTGTGGTGCAGGAACCTTAGGAATAGTTGGTGGCACTATGGAAGGAGGAAAAGGATGAGAATATTGAAAGTTAGGAGGAGTATAAGGTGCACAAGGTGGTGGTTGTGTTGGAGGCATGGGTTGATAGTATTGAGAAGAATGGTACTGTGATGAGATAAAGTGCATTGGCCCAGTTGGAGAAATAGGATGTTGAACAAGATAAGTGTTTGGGTTTGGATGATATGAAGGGTGTCTCCAGTCTAGTGGTGGTCTCCCCCACGACTGGGATTGTTTCCATTATGATCGAACACAGTATCTATGTACGAACTCTAGATGTAGCGTATTTCCCCAATGCTCTTGTAAATGTAACAATATTGGACATTAGTCCTTGGGGTGATTGTACAAGCATATGTTGCATTCATATGTATGATTGACAATTGAGCTCTTATTTTTCTTATCCCTTCTTTCCAATTGTCTAATGTTTTGTCCCACTTCTTGGGTTGTCAAAACTCTATCTCCAATAATGTTGATGAATTCTCCACACTTTTGATACGTCCATTCCAACATCTTATTGATCTTTGCCTCAACTTCTTCTAATGTTTGTTGTGTTGGCAAAGATGATGTTTCCACCTTGAGATTTTTTGATTTCTCCTTTTTATGATCATGGACCTTTGTTAAGTTGAGATTTTGGTCTCCTATCTAGCCAATTCTCCTTCTTCTTTTGCTACTTTTTTAATAAGCTCTTGGATTTGGTGGGTTCATAGGTTGTCTAGTTGACCTTGGGCATACATTCCTAAGGTCTCTCTTGTTTCATTACGTAGCCCNTATTGAATTTGGTTTTAACAATCGATACCATACTTTTGCTTGGTCAACGAGTGTCATAGGAAAGAGCTTAAGTTTTTGCCAACCATTATCAATGTTGTTCCATGTGTAGGCATCATAGAAGGCTTGTAAATGTTGATGCAAATCTAAGTCATAGCCTCCTGAAAATTTAGGAAAGTTGTTTAAATCGAGCCTGGGTAGACGGCTCTCTTTACGATGCCTACGTGAGATTCGAATGGCCTCTTGTATTTGTGTTAAGCTTGTAGTGGCCAGTAGGTGTTCATCGTCATCAGGTAAGTTATGCTTTCATGTGTTGGAATGACATTTTTTTCATTCATGTTTATAAGAAACCCCCACTTCAGGTTATATACTCCAATATTCATCGTCATATAGTTTGTTGGTTCTCCAATGAACTTCCTCACTAAGTGTGGCATTATTGTAATCTTGTAGGAGAGGCATTGTTGTGAAGTTGTGTGTGAATTTAGATGTGACTTTTTATAATTACTTTTTCTAAAAGATGTATCGTTAATTCCTTTATAGTGACCTTGTATGATATAACTAATCTAATAACTAGCATCGTCCCTGGCAACGGTGCCAATGATGAGTGGCAAGGTACCCCTACACTCAACCATATGAATACGAGCGTTCTCACGTGTGATCTGGTCAAACTCCATAGATGGACTAGTTGTGGCATCTAGATCGTTAACCTTAGGTCGTAGTTTGTTGTCTTCCCACCTGGACTAGTATTATATTTGTCACGTATGATTTAGTCTAGGGTGAGGTGTATGATGTGTTCCTAATCTAATGCTACTCTTGAAGGCAATGAAAAGTAGTAATTAATTAGTCTAGGAGAAAGGGTAAGAAAATCTAATCTAGCCTAAGTGTGATGAGCAGCCGTTCCTTGATTATCCATACACATCTTGGACTTCATGCACAACTACCACTGGGATTACCAAGTGCTGATCCTAGGTATGCTACTGGGTTACCAAGTAGTCACACTTAAATGCTCGTAATCACGTCGTACTCATTCCACATTCTAACGTGAGTTTAAGGGTGAGAGAAACTAATTAGGAAAGAAATAAATAATAATTAATTAAATAAATAGACAAAGTGAATGCTACAATTATGAAGTAATCTCGATCTTTATTTTCAGTCATCTGTGTGTCCAAGTACATCACACTCGAATAAAGGATGCCATACAATTACATTCACCACACTGTGGGTAGACACAGGAAAATAATCTATCTCTGGAGGGATCAAACTGCCAGTGTTTAGCTACAATCTACTCTATGTTATGAAACAAGGGAGAGTTGCTTCTTATTTATAGACATTGCAGTGGACTGCGATATCGCGTACGTGATATCGTGGCCCATGCGATATTGCATCCCATTAGTAGTCATAATCATTGTATGCTTTGCCATTATTAGAAATAGTATAATGAGGCTAGCATCACTAGCAGTGAGCACAGCTGAATAGTTGGAGAGAAAATCAAACATTAAGATAGTCTTTGAAGGGTAAATGATATATTCATTATTGTAAGGATAGAATGCCTTAGTTTATTGATGAGTAGCAAGTATACCTTATGTCCAACAATACAAATCACTAGTGTCCACGAAGCAATCTCTTGAATTTTGCAGACTTTAGGTTTCTAAGCACATTGGTTCTAGGAAGTGAATCTAACCATTGCAATCATTGTCTTTCCAATTCCACTTGTGAAGTGCAAGTGTATAGTTAAGTATCACTAAGGCATATGATTTTTATCATTTTATATTTTATGGTTTAAGTCATCTAAGAACAAGAATAAAGTAATTAAATGCTTAATTAATCTAATACTTAGCTAAATTTTAACTAATTCTAACATAAGCATACGTTCCCACTTTTTGTACACATTCTAAACATGTTATAGCACCATTGGGTTACCAAGTGCTAAGCGCAACTAGGATTACGAAGTGTTAAATAGATGCTTGAAGTGGTCATAATTATGTTTGTTATTTAATCGATATTAATTAATTACTTAGAAACATTAAAGTAAATTTCATGAATATTAAATGCATAAGAAAATGATTAATCTATTCCAAGTGCTACAAGATTTAATCATAAAATCTCATCCTTATTTCTATCCACACTGAAGTGCTCAGGTACATCAGTGCTCGAATAAAGATTTGTACACTTCTTTGACTCCTATTGTGGGCACTCAAAAAATATTCTAACTACTAAAAGGTAAAACTATAAGAGCTTTGCTACAATTACTAAAATATTTCCATAAATGTGGTGGGCAGGCATAATAGGCAAAAATAGGGAGCCACGTCAATGGGTACACATCAATGTGGCAAACCCCATGTTGATGAGATCACATCAACAAGATCCTATTGATAGGGTCACGTCGATAGGATGTTGTCAATGTGAACCAACAATCATGACTCATCATATCCTTGCAACTAAATGAAAACTCATCCTTGAGTTCTTTACAAAATCTAGAAAGGTATGGGATTATTAACTAACTATAGATACACAAAACAAACACAACAAAATTGAGTGTCGAAGTGTATAGATTTTTAATCATTACAAAAATTGGTGTTCTTGAAAATAAAATTGAACACCAAGACAAAAATGACAATCAAAACTCCTTAGATGGCTAGAAGAGGATGAAGAAAATTAAACAATCCAAAGTAGTGGAGGCTCCTAAGGTTCTAGAGTACTTTCTCTTACTTTGAGTACACACGGTAGTTCAGGAAATTATTTTGGTTGTACTGCTACCATTGCAACTTTTGGAGAAAGATAGACGGTGTCCAAAAATGTGTTCATCTTCTCCTCCTTACTCTAGAGATCATTCACAGTCCACACTGCATCACCAATGTGGGTCAAAATGGGAATATCCCATGAAAAAGGCATTATATGAAATAAATCCTTCACATTGAAAAACTAGGTAGCAAACTATTTGCGTTCAATGTTGAATGCCCTGAGTGCACTTCACAACTCATGGTAGTCATTCATTCTCTTGGGCAAGTTCTTAGCAGTTAATCTTTGATGAGTGAAGTTTTCCTTGAGAACCTTGAGTTTCACATTTACAACCTCAAGCTTTTGCTTGGTCTCTTTATGGTGCTTGAACTCTACCTCATACAACAAGTACAAGCTAGCCATCTACTTCTCCAACCCTAACCATGCCCTATTGATAACCAGCATCGCTAGGTTTGCATATCAGAGGTTGGCAAACTTCATTTATTCTATAATTTCCTCAATCTATAGCTCCTTCATGCAAATTTTAGCCTTGTTGTATGCATTCATCCCATCAAAGATAGGCTGTCAGACATCACCTCCTTGTTGGAGCTGCTAGAGGGCCTTATTTACTTTTACCTTTACCAATTGGATGTAATTCTTATTAATTTCTTTCAGCAATCCTACTTAGTCCTTTTAATGATTTTTCACCCTTTCAAACTTAAGGACCTAATTTCTCAAGGCTTCAATTTCTATTGGAGATTTCTAGCACAAGGCATGAAATTCCTCCATTAAGAGGTTTCTATTCTCTGCTACCAATCTCCTTAGTTCAGTGTTCACTCTAGCTAGCCACTCTTTCTATTGATGGATAAATTCTGACATCTACTGCTTCTATGCATCAACATTTGATGATTTTTTGTGATCATGGCTTTATTCTCTTGGCAAGTCTAGACCAAGTCCTTTTGGATGTTGTACATTGTGGCATTGGCTAAGGACTAGTTGAATATTTTTAACTCCTTAGTGTTCTCAACTTCTTTGAGTTTCTTCTAAAGCTATTGTAAAGCTTCATCTCATGCTATTGCTTGGCTAAGCAACCTAGGATCAGTGAGGCAGGCTCTTAGTTTGGCAACTTTTGTAGCCAAACATTGGTTTTCTGCTCTGGCTATTTCAAGTTGTTCCTCCATGATGATGCATTTGCCCCTTGCCTCAAGCGACCTCAATTGGGTTGTAGTGATGGTATCTAGAAGGTCAAAGATATTTAGAACTATTTTTCCCATTCCCATAAGTTGGTCCAACAATTCCTCATGCTAGGCTACAATCATTTTGCTGCTAATAGTTCTTACAAACTTCTACACATCTCTAAGTATAAAAATATCTGGTACAAATGCCATAGGCACATTGAGTGCTTCATACACTTTGTTAGCAACCACTTTGACCACCATCTCCTACCCATGGTGTTGCATCACTAGAACAATTGTTTCCACACCCTCCTCCAAATGCATCAAAAAGGTAGGGACATTTTTAGAGATGTCCAAGAATTTCTACTATTGTGAGAGGGACATTGTTACTTCTCAAGCAGTTGGATTTGACCTTGCGAGCACCTACATTCATTGGGCTTAGAAAATTGATGTCCCACCCTCCATCTAGCTTAAGGTTTAGACCACCTCATTGAGGTGGCTCATGGCTGGTCGGTAAATAAATGGGTCACCACCACTTATTCCTACTTGCTACTATTGCTATTGCAAGAGTTGGTCTCAGAGTTTGCACATGCACTCAAGGGTAGCACAAGACTCTAGTGTTGTCTCATGAGTGGGTGGTGGAGGTGGTGGTTGCTACTCCTCTTCTTGGATCACTTTTGTAGCCACTTTGTCCTTCATCATCTCTACCTAAGAACTAGTTGGAGCATGTTAGACTGCATCATTCATGGAGTAGGTTATGCCTTCCCTCTTGCACACTTTTCTAATGAGTTACAAAAAGGAAAATTTTTTTCTTCCACATTCGTTGTCCTTGAAGTGCTTCTCTATCTCAAGATAGATTACTTGTGGAAGGTTGATTGGGAATTGATGGTACGCGATATCGTAGCCACGATATCGCGTCTGCCCCTGCGATATCGCGTACACGATATCACAGCCTACCATCATGTCTATAAATAATAAGCAGCTTTCCCTTATCACTCATCTAGATCTATACTTGTAGCCAAACTATAGAAGTTTTACCATTCCAGAGTTAGAATAATTTCCATGTGCCCATAGTAGGAGTCTCAAAGTGAATGGATCTTTATTTGAGCAAATTGTACCTGAGCACACATTTGTGTATGGCAATAAAGACAAACTTTCTAATAAACCTTGCAACATGTGGACTAAGATAAATAGGATTTAATTACTGTGAAATTTTTAAATGCTTTCTTAGATAATTAATCTCTCTCAACCCTTGACTCTCCTAGTTAAGTGCATTCAGTATGATCGCTTCGAGCATGTGTGTAATGATTGGTAACCCAGTAACGAGTAGCGTTTGGTAATCCTAGTAGTGTTGCACTGGTTCAGGGTGTGTGTGGCAAGTGGGAATGGATATTGGTGCTAGGATAATTAGAACTTAGTTAATGAATAGTTAATGAAAGTTAGTAATTTAGTCTCTTCACCTTTCCCTTATTAGCATAGTCATTAAAAAGATAAAAGTCATAAAAATCATACACCTCAAACTTACTTAACCATACAATCGTGACAATACAACTAAGTCTAGGAAGAGAGTGATTGATTAACCTTAAGTGTTCCATTTGGGCACGTAAGCACTTAGTCCTTGGAGTTCGACCGGATCATGCGTGAAACGCTTGTATTCGTATGGTTGAGTGTAGGGGTACCTTGCCAGTCATCATTGGCACCGTTGCCGGGGACTTAGTTTTTTGTGCACTACGTAGAACATAGGAAATCATCTGTATCGTTGGGAGCTAAAATGAACCCTTAGGGTTGATCAAAAGAAAAATAAGATAATGGTAAACAACACACCAAACAAGACAAAAATGGCTTCTTCTTCGCACAAAAGCACTTCATCACCTAGGAACAACACAAGAGACAGTTGATGGCACAACACACATAACCAAAATCCGCCAGTACCTCAACAATTCTGTGTGGTATATATTCATCATGATGAGTATATACTTGACTTTACCTTTATTCTCCATCAAGACAAATAAATGTGTTGGATAGACTTGGAGGGTAACATAGTGTTGCCCTTAGACAGAGCAAGCCCCATCATGCTCCTTTGTGCCCTTGCACGAATCAGCATGTCACAGTTATACGCAGAGTACGTTGTATGTGATTACAACACAAGGGACTACCATCTCACATAAGCGCAACATCAATGAGACTTGCGGCAGTAGAGTTACCATACATCGTTGAAGGGCAAAGGACCCCATAACACTCCACCCGTCTTAAGCAAAATTGACGGTGATGAACCTATTTCAATAAGTTCTCCACAAAATGATGTTCCCCCTCTTAACGATAGTGAGGAGGTGTTGTATTAGAACCTTCACTCCACAATTCACAACCTTGGTTCTGATCCCCACGAACACCAAGTGTTCAACGAGAGAACACAAACACAAGATAAGGGTGGGCATTCTAATCGTCATCACGATTGGGATCAAGACCATCGAAGAGAAGGTAGGAAACATCGTCATGGTGATGGTTCTCCTTCTTCACCTTCATCATCACATTCACCCTGTCCTTCAACATCAGAACACAATCATAAGGAACCTAACCGTGAGGATAAGGGTAAGAAAAGTGAGAAACCTCGATGAGAGAGTCGAGAGTAAGGATGAGGGCACTCTAGAGAATCATGGTATGGAAGAAGGGAAAGTAGGAAACCGCGTAGACATCACAAAAGGTATGAGAGAAATGACCATGAAGAACCCCTACTTGCAACTTGAAGCATGTTAGACATCATGAAGGCCATTAGAATACCCACAAGACACCAAAAAGATAGCAGGATCAAGAGACTAGACATGAATAATATCCCACAATTTGAGAGGGGATACAATGCTGATCCTTAGATCCACTTACAGGCATTTCATGATGCATGTGCCTTGCAGAACATTGAGAACAAGTGGCAAAAGCTAAAGCTATTTTGAAGGACACTGGTAAAAGAAGCGGAAAGCTGGTACAGGTCCATAGAACCGAAATCCATTTGAAGGTGGAGTACGATGCTAGAACTGTTTAACAATAAGTATCAAACATACTCCCAGGTGTCCCACCTATGAAAGCAAATCCAAGGATGGAAGCAAGGAACTCATGAACCCTTGGATGCTGCCATGGGCTGATACTATGCACTATGACATTATTGCATGGGCCATGGTTACTCGTAGCAAGACCAACTACACCATCTCATAGATGGACTTAGGCATGAATCTAGGAGAACCCTTGGAACATATGCCCAAGGGAGATTATCAAAGCTTAGGTCCCATCAGATCTATAGATTGCTGGAGCAAGTAGCTAAGGAAGAAGGAGAGCTAAGTAAGAGAGAATGTGTGGAAGAGTACAACTACAATCCTTCCCTCCGAAAAAGGGGAGTGAGATTCTGTGAGGAGGAGGAAGAGTTACCACTTGAAGAGTTGGTGAATTGGAAAACCTTTCTGCTCTAAAAACTAACAACAGAAGTGTCAGCCAAGGTAGATCAAATGTGGAACTCCTTAGATAGTAGATTAGAAACTGTTCTCAAAATCATAGAGGAGTCTAAGGGGCGAAGTAGTGACTATGATAAAAAGAAAAAGAGGGATTTGGACCATGCACATAACAAAGGTAAGGGTAAAATGGCTATCATCGAAGCGATTGTGGATTTTGATACAGAAAAAGACGATGGATGTGAGATATTCCAGTATGACCATCCTAAGGGATGTTACCCAGTAATCTCGCATCTACAAGAGTTTGGGGTGTACGTACTTAACCCACAACTTAACAAACATCAAGCACCCTGAAGGTTACCTTATCCCCAAGGTAACCCAGGGCAATTCCACCAACTGCTAACGTATTATCCAAGTGGAACTCCATCACAACCTATCGAGCAACACCAATAGTGGCAATACCCACAGTCATGGGGGATTCCACCACCAAGGCAACAATACCCTTACCAGCAACCAGATCCATATGGCTATTATGTGTAACAGCCAATCTCTCCAAGTGACTATATCAGTCACATGACTCCACAACATCACTACCAAGCTTGGGAGTATTATAGGACTCCTTCTCCTAGGAGAGACACACCACACGCATACCATCCTCCAAATCCATCTGCAACTCTTACACCGATAGCTCCACTACCACCCACTCCAACAATGCAAGGGGTATTCCCCACTCAACCACAACAACCCAATGTCATGAGGACTTTGAATCCTCAACCCACAACTGGTTCTAATAATCTTATGTCAAAAATATTTTTCTTTAGAACCAACAATTCAACTAAGCCCTCACCATGACAAGCTATTGAACATCTAAACACCTCCACACCAAATAAGGTTTTGGGACCTCCTTTAACCCAAACATCAAGCTTAACGCACATGGTTATGTTAACACATGTCGTTACTGACTGGATTAAGATGGGCCACCTTCCCAAGAAATTCTCTGATCCCGGAAGTCCTCTAATCTATCTCCAAGTCATTGGGAATGAACCATGTAAAGCTCTTCTAGACTCAGGTTCCAGAGTCAACCTAATATCACAAGAGATCCTCAAAGCCTAGAACCTGCCTCCATTAAGGAAGAGTAACATTCGACTAGATTTGGCCAACCAGTCCATCACTATTCCCTTGGGATTGGTGGAGGACATCTTTACCACTGTATGTGAGTGGTCTTATCCAGCTAATTTCCTAGTGATACAAGTAAATAACAGTAAGGGGGACTTTCCAATAATAATGGAAAGAGCATGGCTAAGTACTATAGATGCATGCCTAGGAATTCATGATCTTTCCCTGGAAATATCCAAGAAGAACACTTTTGGAAAGATCAAGAAGAAGAAAGTTCCATGCATCGCATACAGTGACATAGGGTGCCATTGCATGTAGAAATAATGGGTTATGAGAAAGTTTAGCATTGCCTACATGCAATTAGTGTGTATAAGAAATTAATATACAAAGGTTCCTGTATGTAGCAGCTAGATGATAAGAGGACACCCAGTGGCTAATGGCTGATTAAGAGAGCAACTCAATAACATGCATGCAATTAACTGAGGGAATAACTAGTGATTACATTAGAAGCATAGACATACTTAAGCTAGTCCGTTGCCAACTTCCAAACCATAGCCTAGAAAACATCAACTAGGGGAAGTTGGAAATTCCTGAAAGATTTAAACAAGAACCCCTAGATTTGAAACCATTTCCAACTGGTCTATATGACCCTTGAAAATGGAAAACTAGTGATCATCAATGTAAGACTTGTTCCCAAACAAAAACAAAGATTGCTGGAAGTGATAAAAAAATGGTCAAAAGTCTTTACTTGGTCATACCCAGAGTTAACCAGAATAGATCCTAGGATATGCTAGCATAGGATTTACACAGACCCCTCCATGAAACCTTGAAAACAAATGTAGAGGTGATTCAACCCAAAATTGAAACAAATAGTAAAAGAAGAGATAGAACAACTTCTTAAGGCTGGGTTCATATATCCCATTACTGATAGCTAATGGGTTAGCCCTCTGGTGATCATGCCTAAAAAGGGAGGAAAATGGAGGGTGTGTATAGATTTTAGGCTAATGAACATGGAAACATTCAAGGATCACTTTCTGTTGCCATTCATTGACCAAGTCTTAGACACCATAGTAGGACATTGCTATTATAGTTTTCTGGATGCTTATAGTGGATACAACCAAATATGGATAGCACCAGAAGATCAAGCCAAAACAACGTTCACCAGTCCTTGGGGAACATTTGCATATAAATAAATGCCATTTGGCTTGTGCAATGCTCCCACTACATTTCAACATTTAGTTCTAAGCATATTCCAATAGCAGATAAGGAATGGAGTGGAAGTCTTGATGGACAACTTCTCTACTTATGGGACAAGCTTTGATCAAGCCCTAGACTAATTAGAGCAAGTGCTAAAATGATGTGTAGAGACATAATTAAGGCTCAACTAATAGAAAAGCCATTTGATGGTCCAAGAGGGCATAGTACTTAGGTATAATATTTCACAGTCAGGAATAGAGGTAGATTCAGATAAAGTTAGAGTCATCCAAGGGATCACCCAGCAACCGAAAATTGTCAAAGACATTTGGTCATTCCTTGGACACACTGGCTACTATCGGAGATTCATTGAGAACTTCTCCAAGATTTCCAAACCATTGGTAGAACTAACAAAGAAGGATGCATCATTTGAATGGACCAAGGAATGTGAACGAGCATTCTAAACTTTAAAATAAAAGCTTGTGGAAACTCCCATTCTAAAAGCCCTTGACTAGTCTAGACTATTCCATATAATAACTGACGCATCCAATTATGTGTTAGGAGCTGTACTTACACAGTTAGATGACCAAAAACATCCTTACTACATCGACTATGCAAGTAGGAGTATCGCTAGTGCACAACTTAACTACACGACTACAGAAAAAGAATTAATGGCTATAGTGTTTGCACTGGACAAGTTTAGGCACTATGTGTTAGGCTACAAAGTGTACATTCATATGGATCATAGTGCAATTAGGTTCCTCATGAACAAGCCAATGGTTAGCCCTCGTATTATACGATGGCTGGTAATCCTACAGGAGTTCGATCTAATGATGATAGATCAAAAGGGCACTGAGAGCGTAGTTGCAGATCACTTATCTCGGTTGCACTGGGACAACAAAGAGGATGAATACGCCATATCCGACCATTTTCCTGACAAATCCCTCTTTGTCGGTGTAGTGAATAACCAACCCATGGGAATGAATTAGTATATTAGCATTTTTACTTATCTCCTCTCCCAACAAACACCACAAGAGCTAGACTTTAGGAAGAAACAACAGTTTCTTCACAGAGCCAAGTACTTCATGGAGATCAATGGATAACTTTACAAAGTCTATTTGGATGGCTTGGTTTGATGGTGTGTGCCTGATGTGGACCAACTAAGAGTTCTCCAAGATGCTCATGAGGGCCCTTGTGGGGGTCACTATGCAGGGAGACGAATGGCTATTAAGATCCTGCTTGTAGGATATTACTGGCCAACACTATTTTTGGATGCCCATCAATTTGTCCAATCCTGTGAGCATTGTCAATGTGATGGAGGAATGACTGCTAGACTGGAGGGTCTGCAACAATGGATTCAACCTTTGGAACCCTTCGACATTTGGGGAATAGATTTTATGGGGCCCATTACACTGATGTCCAATGGAAAAGCTTATATCATTGTTGCTTTTGACTATCTAACAAAATGGGCTGAAGCAGTTGCTATAATAGACTACACATCATCTACAGCTATACAATTTTTACAACAACAAGTCATAAATAGGTTTTGTGTGCTGCGTGCACTTATCTCGGATAATGGGACACACTTCATGGGTGCAACCTTTCGGAAGTTGATGCAACGGTTAGGGGTTGAACATAAATTGACTACACCTTATCACCCCTAAGCTAATGGCCAAGCTGAGGTCACTAATCGAGAGATTACTAAAATATTAACAAGGATAATTAGCAAATATAGGCAAGATTGGAGCACTAAACTAAACGATGTTCTCTAGGCATATCGCTCCACTTGGAAACTTCCTACAGGCTACTCTCCCTATGAGTTAGTATATGGAAAACTTCCAAAGCTTCTAATTCAAATTGAGCTCCGTACAATATCCATGGCATGTGACCTCCACCTTGACCTTGATCTAGCATAAAAACAAAGATTGGCAACTCTAAATGTGCTAGACGAAAATTGATTGGTTGCCCTGTCATCAAATGAGTTGCATAAGGCACATAACAAACAATGTCATGACTTCAAAATTTGAAAGGTTAAGTACCAACTAGGAGATACGGTCTTTTACTGGAACCCCACATGTGTGCCCCAATGCACAAAATTTCAAACATTGTGGGAAGGGCCTTACATCATTCACACAACCTTTCCCTTAGGAGCCATGACCATATACAAACCTAAAAGCCCTAATAAGAAATTATTGGTCAATGTGCAACAAACCAAACCCTTCCATGAACTTAAAAAAACTGGTGCACATAATACCTCTGAGAGAGTATCACCTCACTCATTATTTCAGATCTCTCCCTTCCAACTCAGTCATGGGGGAGATGGCCACCTATGCTAATCAATTGATGCCCTTAGTTCCTTTTTAAGTTTTTTTTTACATATTTTTGTTTTACAAATTTCTTTAACTTTTCTTGTTTTTTTTTACAACATCGATCATACTTTTTTGTTTATTTATGTGTTTATTTATTTTGTTTGATTCATCATTTAATAAGTGCTCTTGATGATGGTATGAACTATATTCTATTGATTGCTAATGTTTGGTTTTTACCTTTAAGTTATGATGTTGATACTTTGGTATGGTTCTTTTGATATAATAGGCAATGAGTCCACATCATCCATGCATCCATGATTTTGTATGGTCTCTCTTGGCTTGGAATTGTATCGTCCCTTTCTCAATAATAAGAACTATCAATGAATTGGTGACTGGGTATTTCTCAAACTAAGGAAGGACTCAAGGACTTAAAAGGGTGTGACTTCAAGGGAACTTGATGCATTTGTGCTAGCCATTCTCTTGGGTGCTTGGATGTTTTCTTCTTGAGTTTTCCTTACCATTCCGATGTTGCTCCATTATCAGGAAGCTAAGCTAATAAAAATAATGAGTCTTTGCATTATGTGGTTCTCATGCAAAACATAAAAAAAATAGTGAGAATTCAAAGGACACCCCTTAGACGAAATAATCAATTGGGCTACAAGCACTAGTTATGGAACTAAAATAAACATGTTCCCTCTAACTCAAGCCCTTCCTCGCTTCCTACTTTCTCATTTCTCGTTTCGTTGGAATGGTGGTGGCTCTTTGGTGAAAGG
The DNA here is from genome assembly GCA_015680685.1 of Gnetum montanum. Taxonomy (NCBI): domain Eukaryota; kingdom Viridiplantae; phylum Streptophyta; class Gnetopsida; order Gnetales; family Gnetaceae; genus Gnetum; species Gnetum montanum. The sequence goes on along the minus strand of MNCI01010116.1, from coordinate 582,154 downwards.
ATTCTTATTACTTCAAGTGGATGGATGGGCCAATTGTATTAATGCGAAGTCACTGGATGTGGATTTTTTGAGGCTAGATCTGGAATGAGATCTACTAAGTCACCTTAACCATTAATACTCAAGGGGTTGTACATCACCTTGTTCTTAAGATTCCATTCCATTCTTTTCTTTCCATCCATCTTTCTCCATTTATCACCTCATTGTCATTTGTATCAATAGTCCATATTTTAGAGGATGCATTGTTTTCTTTTTGGTAAACTCTTGGGGTTAAGACTTTAACTCTTGCTTCCAAATGACATTTCTAGAGCCTATAAACTCTTTGAATGTTGGATGGTCAGGGCATTAAGGGCATGATCCTGCTTTGGGGAAGATCCGCTGGCATTCCTATTTGGTGCATCCGTTAATTTCCTTCCCTTAAAAATTTCTGCAATCATCATTTATTTTGTTCATCTCCATCTTTGACATCCATTTTATCAGCGTTGCTGTTGTTTTTTTTCTCCTTTCTTATTCCTTCTCTTTTTCCATTCTCTCACTATCGGAGGTTCGCTTTCAGTCATGGGGGTCCTAGTCCAATTTTTTTCAATTTTCTCTTAACCCCTACACCTTGGGTAGTCACCAGTATTATATCTCTAGATCCGCATTAGCCATATCACAACTTAGCCAATGGACCTTACACTGAGGTAAGGTATTAATTACCTTCTGATTCATTTCTCCTTGCTAATATCAGACTGTGTTATGTGTGTAGATGGCAATCATACAACAATGAACTGGATCTAGAGGAAACACTTGGAATGGACTAGGGCTGGAGCAGTTGTGCAAGGAACAAGATTGATAACACGCTTATGGATGGACAATGAAAAGTGTAATCTTGGCGTCAGTAGCAACATACTTATTCTTTTCTCTCCCTCTTCCCTCTTCTCTCTTAGGTTCCAAATAAGGCTGGATGTCAAATGTGTTTAGTGTTCACTCTTATTGTTATGAACACTAATTTTGTCATGTATTGTAATGATGATCCATTCACATGTCATCCCATTCACCGTTAATTTCATTCAAGTCAATAATCCCATACCTTCCAAATATTTTGTAAGGAACTTGATGAGTGGCGAGGTACCCCTACACTCAACCATATGAATACAAGCATTCACGCACGATCCAGTCAAACTCCGTGGATAGGCTAGTGGTATCTAGATAGTTACACGTTGATCGCAGTTCACTGTCTTCCCACCTGGACTAGTATTTGCTTTGTCCCATATGGTTTATTCCATAGTGAGGCGTACGATGTGATCCTAAATTAGTGCTCCTCCTAGAGATAATGGAAAATAATCTTGATTAAACTAATGAGTAATAGAAAATGAAGTCTAAGCTAACCTAAGTGTGATGAGCATTCGTTCCTTAATCATCCATACACATCTTGGACCTTGTGCACGACTACTACTGGGGTTACTAAGCGTAGATCCTAGGCACACTACTAGGTTACCAAGTAGGCATACTTAAATGCTTGTGATTAAGTCATACTCATTCTGCATTTAACAACAGGAATAGTAAATGATGATAAAGAAATATTAACTAAGAAAACAATAAATAACAATAACAATTAACAATAAAAATTAAACAATTAAAACTAAGTGAATGCTACAATGATGAAGTAATCTTGATCTTTATTTCTGGTCATGTGCATGTCCAAGTACGTCACACTCGAATAAAGGTGCCATACAATTACAAGCATCACACTGTGGGCATGTACTAGGAAAATATTCTAACTCCTACTGAAACAAAATGCAAGGGCTTCGCTACAATTAACTAAAAGATACCTAGGTGTGGCAGAGGGCCACTTATTTATAGGCTAAAACAGGCTCTACGTAAATAGGGCCATGTCGAAGCATGAAGGGATGCGTCGACGGGGCCACATCAATGCAGCCGCATATACAAGGCCTCGAATATGCAGCCTAGTCAACGCATCTACTACTTAGCGCTTCATCATACCCCCATGATTGAATAACAACTCATCCTCGAGTCAAAGAAAGTGAGGAATAAGCTCAATTGAATACATAATGGATAGGTATGGGATTATTGACTGACTAGAAATTTATTCATGCCATAGTGGGAATTAAACAAAATTTGGACATAAACATAAAAGAAAAAACTTGTGGAACTCATGGGCTTCCCGATAGTGATGGCTCCTCCATGGGTGCCTTTCCTTTATCATGTGCATCAGGCTTCTAAGATTGATACCATTGAAGAAGCACTTGACGTTTCTCCTCTTCTATCTAAATATTATGAGCCATCCATGTTGATGTTTCAATATTTGATGAAGTTGGCATTTCCCATGGACATGGCAACTATGGGAATACTTGATTGGCCTTGACATGCCATGCTATAGATAGTCGTCATTCCTCTTCATAGGCTTGGGCCCTAACCTCTCCACCTTTTTCTTGGCCAGCTTGTGTAGTGAGAGGAGGACCTTGATGGATGCTAAATGATTGTGCCTCCTGCTCTGTACGTTCTACATGAGGTCCTTAGCTTTTACCTTCCCCTGGGTGTTTAATTGCACCTTGACAAGGTCCTCCTTGTTGTTCTCTTTTTAGGGCCATCTATAATCATACAAAGATCAATTGTTAGTAAGGTTATTAAAAAAATTTCAATGATTTCATACCTTACTTATTGCCTTTAATAAATGTTGAATTCTTTACTTAGTATGATTTTAGAGTTAGAAATTTTTCAAGGAAGTTGAACTAAAAGTTTAATGTCAAACTTGGTTTTGAGGAACGTTTGATAAAATGATGACAAAAAAAAAAGAATAGATTTGGCAATGAAGTACTTGGAGGGTATAAAATGATGTAGTAGTGTGCAACAAGTATAAATTACAAAATTCATGCAAGTGGGTCCTCCCCAAAGTAGGTTCCAACCTATAATGCCCTTGTGTAACCACACCTTAAAATGTCTGTAGGCACTAAAAGGGTTAAATGTAATCTATGCCAATGCAACAAAACACACACATGTTAATACCACCATAATGAGATATGAATTCAATGCTATACAAGACACAAGTCACAATTACAGGAACAACGAGATGAGACTAATCGGAGAAGGGATTGTAGAGATTAGGATATGAGGTAACTGACTCAGGGCACAATGAATTCTTGAGTGTAGGGCATGATTAATGTGTCATTAGCCCATCACTCCAAAATCAAGACCAACTCCATTTCTCCGATCAGTGACATCGCATTGTTTCATCCAATGATGGACAATTGTAAGAGCACCATGACAATAAGGTGTACGATCACTTGGCGTTTTGTGCAAGGGAGGAGTAACTTGGAATTTCTTTGTGGCATAATTTTTGTTTGGCTACTTTGGCACACTCTCTTCTCCCTCTCTTTTTTTTTTGGTGGGTTCCTTTAATACTCTTGCTTCCATTTTTCGTTAGATCTACAAGGATCTTAGTACAACCAAGCTACATGATAGCACCTATAGATGTCACCAAAGAAAATCCACAAGTCCCCTTGATGTCACACCCTGGCCATTCCCTCTTAGTCCATTCTTCTTCGCTCTAGGCATAATAAGCACAAAATTACTTTAAGTTTTAATGATGTCAATAATATCATCATACCTAGAATAGAACCTCTTATTAATAGAATGATTGGGTGGATGTGATGGGCTCGCTGTTCAAATAATTAGTCACCTAAGACTTGATAGCATAGAATAACACCTCAACCAAAGAGCCACATAAGTGTTTTATTCATGGATGAGATTACTCATAAAAAGATAAAATAATAAATTAAAAGGATGAAAAACTAGAAAAAAAACTGAAAAATTAAAGAAACAGAAAAACATTTATTAATTTTGTGGTGTTAGAATGGAGGATACCCCCCACGCCCCCCCCCCCCTCCCCCCCAATAACTAAATGGTTGAGCATGGCTAGAATTAATAAATGGAAGGTGGGGATCCCTGCATGTTGAAAATATTGGGACCTAGTCATACTTACCCCATTGGGGTTCACACACTTGATTAGAGTTGACATAGTGGGGCAAGTTATAAGATGTAGTTAATTTATAAGGAGTTGACCCACTATGGTACTTGTGACCGTAAGATGGTATGCAAGGATCAACATGTCTCCCCATGTGGCAATGTTCATTGGGCCCCATGGTTGTTGGAGTATTGAGTGGTGGCCTTGATAAGGTAGCATGAGGCATTGGGTTCGAAGAGGAAGATGCACCACAGTGTTGGATTTGTGCTGAGCTAGTGGATGTAGTGGTTTCTAAATTGTGGTGTCCCTTTCGACGGTCACGTCTAAAGAAGGGATGCCTTAGATGTTTTGAAGGACCTCCATTTCTATTGATAGTAGCAGCACAAGTAACATTTGTGGTTTGGTGCTGTGGTGCAAAATCTTCTGGCATAGCTAGTAGTGATGTAGAAGGGGGTGAAGCAAGAGAATATTGAGGTTGAGGAGAAGTGTAAGGCACATGAGGTGGTGATCTTGTTCGAGAGGACATGGGTGGATAGTACTCAGGAGAATGATAACGATGAAGTGAGGAAGAAGATGCTGATCTTGTTGGAGAAACAGGGTGTTGAACATAATAAGCATTTGGTGTTGGGACATACGAAGGGTATGGTCCAGTTGGTGGTGGCCTCCCCCATGACTGAGGTTTTTGCCACTGTGGTTGGACATAGTATTTTTGTACAAACTTTGGATGTAACATTCCTCCCTAATGCTCATGTAAATGTGACAAGATTGGACATTGACCTTTCGGATGATCGTACAAGCAAATATTACATTGATACGTATGATTGGCAGTTGAGTTCTTATCCTTATTCTTTCTTTCTGATTGTTGCGTGGTGTCCTATCCTATTTCTCAATTTGGCATAGTTCATCCTCTAATAATGTTGGCATATTCTCCACATCTTTTATGTACCCAATCCTTGATCTTATTAATCTTTGCCTCAATTTCATCTAGTGATTGTATGATTGGCAAAGATGATTCCACCTCCTTGAAGTGAGTGGATTTCTCCTCTTCATCATCATGGACCTTTGTTAAGTTGAGATTTTGGTCCTATTGAGAACCTTCAACATTCTCCCATTTAGTTATTTCTCCTTCTTCTTTTGCTATTCACTTAATAAGCTCTTTGAGTTGATGGGTTCGTAGCTCATATAGTTGACCTTGGGTGTACATCCCTAGGGTCTCCCTTGTTTCATTATGAAGCCCATCTATGATATGTACATTAGCCTCTCCTTGGAGAACCCATGGCCTGGGTAGTTGTTTAACAGTGCATAATATCTTTCTAAGGCCATGTCCAAGGGTTCATGTTGCACTTGTTTCCATTCTTGGATTTGTCTCCTCAAGGCTAACACTCTCGCATAGGTTTGATATCCTTCATTGAAAAGTTCTACCATTGTCGGCCATCGTCGAATTGATTTTGGTTTTAATGACCTACACCATATTTTTACTTGGCCCACAAGTGTCAGAGGAAAGAGATTAAGTTTTTGCCACCCATTATCAATATTGTTCCATGTACAGGCATCGTAGAAGGCTTGTAAATGTTGTTGTGGATCTGAATCATAGCCTCCTAAAAACTTGGGAAAGTTGTTTAAATCAAGCATAGGTAGACAACTTTTCTTACAATGCCTACGAGCTATTCAAATAGCCTCTTGTATTTCTATTAAGCTTGTAGTGGCTAGTAGGGGTTCATCGTCATCAGGTAAGTTATGCTTTTGTGCATTGGGATGATGGTCTCTTCATTTATGTTTATAAGAGATCCCCACCTTGGGTTGCATACTCCAATCTTCATTGTCATAATATTCGTTGGTTCTCCAGTGAACTGCCTCACTAGATGTGGCATTATTGTAGTCTTGTAGGAGAGGCATGGCTGTGAAATTGTGTGAATTTATATGTGACTTTTTCTAAATTTTTTTCTTCCTAAAAGATATATCGTTAATTCCTTATACAATGATCTTGTATGATATAACTAATCTAGATAACTAGCACCATCCCTAGCAACGACACCAATGATGAGTGGCAAGGTACCCCTACACTCAACCATACGAATACAAGCATTCACGCACAATCCGGTCGAACTCCGTGGATAGGCAAGTTGTGGTATCTAGATAGTTACACGTTGATCGTAGTTCGTTGTCTTCCCACCTGGACTAGTATTTACTTTGTCACATATGGTTTAGTCCAAAGTGAGGCGTATGATGTGATCCTAAATTAGTGCTACTCCTAGAGACAATGGAAAATAATCTTGATTCAACTAATGAGTAATAGGAAATGAAGTCTAAGCTAACCTAAGTGCGATGAGCATCCATTCCTTAATCATCCGTACACATCTTGTACCTCGTGCATGACTACTAATAGGGTTACCAAGCATAGATCCTAGGTACGCTACTGGGTTACCAAGTAGTCACACTTAAATGCTCGTGATTAAGTCGTACTCATTCCGCATTTAACAACAGGAATAGTAAATGATGATAAAGAAATATTAACTAAGAAAATAATAAATAACAATAACAATAAACAATAAAAATTAAATAATTAAAACTAAGTGAATGCTGCAATGATGAAGTAATCTTGTTCTTTATTTTCGATCATGTGCATGTCCAAGTACGTCACACTCGAATAAAGGTGCCATACAATTACAAGCATCACACTGTGGGCATGTATTGGGAAAATATTCTAACTCCTATGGAAACAAAATGCAAGGGCTTTGGTACAATTAACTAAAAGATACCTAGGTGTGGTGGAAGGCCACTTATTTATAGGCTAAAATAGGCTCTACGTAAATGGGGCCACGTCGATGCATGGAGGGATGCGTCGACGCATGGAGGGATGCGTCGACGGGGCCATGTCGATGCGACCGTGTATATGGGGCCCCGTATATGTGACCTAGTCAACACATCGACTACTTAGTGCTTCATCAAAACTCAAGGATGAGTTTTCATTCAGTCATGGGGGTATGATGGGCTGCGATATCGTGTATGCGGTATCACAGTTGCGATATCACGTCCGACCTTGCGATATTGAAAACACAATATCGAAGCCTGCCATCATGTCTATAAATAAGAGGCAACTTTCTCTTGTTCACTCATCTAGGTATAGACCCTTAGCCAAACTATAGCAGTTTTACTATTCCAGAGTTAGAATAATTTCCATGTGCCCACAGTAGGAGACTCAAAGTGAACGGATCTTTATTCGAGCAAATTGTACCTGAGCACACATTTGTGCATGGTAATAAAGACGAACTTTCTGATAAACCTTGTAGCATGTGGACTAAGCTAAATAGGATCTAATTACTATTAAATGTTTAAATGCTTTCTTAGGTAATTAATCTCTCTTAACCCTTGACTCTCCTAGTTAAGTGCATTCAATACAACCACTTTGAGCATGTGTGTAACGCTTGGTAACCTAGTAACAAGTAGCGTTTGGTAATCTCAGTAGCATTACACTAGTTCAAGGTGTGTGCAACAAGTGGGAAAAGATATTGGTGCTAGGATAATTAGAACTTAGTTAATAAATAGTTAATGAAAGTTAGTCATTTAGTCTCTTCACCTTTCCCTTATTAGCATAGGCATTAAAAAGATAAAAGTTATAAAAATCATACACCTCAGGCTTACTTAACCATACAACCATGACAATACAAGTAAGTCTAGGAAGACAACAATTGATTAACCTTAAGTGTTCCATTTGGGCGCGTAAGCACTTAGTCCTTGGAGTTTGACCAGATCGCGCATGAAACACTCGTATTCATATGGTTGAGTGTAGGGGTACCTCACCACTCATCAGGAATCTACCACTTAGAGCAGCACACGCATGGGTGGGGAAAGTTATGATTTTCTTGGGCTGTAATTTTGAAGTATGCACGTTCCACCATGGTGAATGCACCAAACTCCTTACAGTCCACTTCATAACACTAATGTGTCCATTCTTTCTTGATGCTTGGATTTACCTACATTAAAATTTCTACAAGATTGGCCTCAATCTTTGGCAATCCAAGGGCCTCAGAGATTGCTTTCATCAAGTAGGACTTAAAAATATCCTTGATTTTGACCGTGGAACTAGCCTGCCTATTATTCCAAAAAAGATATTTCTCTCACATCTATCAATCCCCCCTAGAAGTGATGGTGGACTCCATGGGAGAGTTGTGAAATTGAGTTTTGACTTCTAGAGGAGCAAACTCCAAGAAGGATCCAAAGTTTAGCTCTTGAAGCAGATATCTCTAAACCTCCTTAGATGTAATCTACTTGTGGTAGGCCTTCGTCAAGGTCACCTCAAGGCTTGGTCCTGGCTCTAGTGCCTCATCTCAATGTGACTATTCTATTGTGGCCACTTTTGGAATTTGTGTGATAGATTCCACTTTGAGCTCCTCCCGAAAAGGTCCCATTGCACGGGTTTCTACTAGCTGCTCCTAGGGCTATTCTTGGCCCCTTTTGGTTCTTGGTTGTTTGTCCCTTGGTTGGGATAGTCCTTCCTCCTACACATGCTTTCCCTTAGGTGCCATCTGTGGTCATAACAAAAACCAAGGATTAGCATATGATGTGTAACTTATAACTTTTAAGTACCTTATCTCATTGGGTAGTTGCACTTTGGCTAAGTTATGACCATGGTAGATTGATTATTTTAATGTTATTTCTGATCACCAATGTTTGTTGAAAGGGTTTAACTTCTTCAAGTTTATGTTTTAATGTTAGTTTATTAGCTAATCCTTTATGGGAGTTAGAAAAATTTTGAAAAACTTTTCATGAAAAATCTAAGGTCTATGGCCGCCACAACAAAGCATGTACCTCCAATGGCTGCAGGACTAAAGAATGGGGTGAATCAAACAAACAATTTGGAAGTTACAGCTCTTGGAAGGTTCTGGGCTCTAAATAATTTAGAAACTCCCCCCTCGTTTGAGCTCATATATGAAAAATTGTAAAGTATGATTACTCATTTATAGAGTTTTTATGTTGCATTGACGGGGTCCTATCAATGAGGTCTCATTTACACGGTCAAATCCATAGATGGTGATGAACAATGTTTTGTATAGCTTCAATATCAGATACCCAATATCGGGCCCCAATATGCGATGTTGAATATTTGATATCATGGGGTATGTGCTAGCCTATAAATATAGCATTTGGGCACATGGTCTCCATATATAGTTTTTGTCATATCATAGTAGAGCTCTTGTAGTTTTTTTCTCCAGAGTTAGAATATTTTCCAGAGTGCCTATAGTAGGAGTCATTGAGTGTATGGATCTTTATTTGAGCATTGTTGTACCTGAGCATAGCAGTGTGTGCGAGAATAAAGACAAGCTTTCTAATCAGACCTTGTAATAGCTTGGCTAGCTTAAATACTTTATTTATGGATTTAATGTTTTATGCAATTTTCTTTGATACGCTCAAGTAATTAAGCTAAAGTAAGCTAGTTCGATTAAATAGCATTACTTAAGAACATAAGTATAATCGCTTCAAGCATGCATATGATCCTTGGTAATCCCAACAACACTTAACATTTGGTAACCTAGTAGCATTATATGTGCTTAGGATGTGCACGAGAAGTGGGATCAGATACTTATATTAGGATAGTTAGTTACTAATCAGCAATTAGATTAATTAAAGTGGTTTATAAATTAAGTTTTAACTTATTCTTAATTGTAGACAAATAAAATATAACATAATAAAAATAATATGCCTTAATTACACTTAACCATACAATTAAGCTCCATAAGTGTAGTTGAAAAGACTGCCATCATACCATTTAGGCTCATTGGGAAATTGTTCAGTTATAGCCCTAGTAAAGAGGTCAGAAAATATATTAGATAATGAGCTTTTTTCCTTCTTGTTATCCTATTATAACTGAGACAAGTGGTCAACGATCACATTCTTAGTGCCCTTTTGATCTACCATTGTAAGATCAAATTCTTATAAGATCATCAGCCACCATATGACACAAGAGCTCACCATTAGCTTATTCATCAAGAAGTAGATGGCACTATGATCTATGTGCATAAACACTTTGTATCCAAGCACATAGTGCCTAAACTTCTCTATTGTCATCAATTCTTTTTCTATTGTGGTGTGGTTTAGTTGTGCACCCACCATGCTTTAGCTAGCATAGTGGGTGTAATATGGACATTTCTTGTCATCCATTTGCATAAGCATAGCTCCTAAGGCATAATTTGATGCATACGCCATAACATGAAATGGTTTGGACCAATTGGGTGCTTATAGGATTGGAGTTTCTACAAGTTTCTCTTTCACCTATTGAAATGCTTGTTCACATTCCATGGTCCAGAAAAATGGAGCATCTTTCTTTGTTAGCTCAACCAATAGTTTTGCAATCTTAGAGAAATTCTCATTGGTAGTAGCCAGTATGTCCAAAGAATGACCAAACATATTTGAAAATTTTTGGTTAGTGGGTTATTCCTTGGATGACTCTTATTTTTTTAGGGTTGATCTCAATTCCTACTTGTGATATTCTGTGCCCCAGCACAATGCCCTCTTGGACCATCAAATGACTTTTCTACCAATTAAGCCACAAGTTTTTTCAACACATCGTTTTAACACTTGCTCAAGGTGGTCCAAGGCTTTCTCAAATGTAGCTCCATAGATGGAGAAGTCATCCATGAAGACTTTTATAGTATTACTAATCTATTGTTGAAAAATGCTAAGAACTAGGCTTTGGAATGTAGCAGGGGCATTGCACAAACCAAAAGGCATCTTGCAATATGCAAAAGTCCCCTATGAACTAGTGAATGTTATTTTGGCTTATTCCTTTGCAATGATCTGGATTTGGTTATAGCCACTATAACCATCCAAAAGACTATAGTAGTCATGCCTGAATATTATGTCTAACACCTAATGAATGAATGGCAATGGAAAGTGATCGTTCAATATTTCCATATTTAGTAGCTAAAAAGTGATGCAGACCTACCACTTGCCACCTTTCTTGGGCACAATAATGAGTGAACTAACCCACTCGCTATCCACAATAGGATAAATAAACCCCACCTTGAGGAGTTGTTTGATTTCCTCCTTGATGATCCACTTTAGTTTGGGGTATAATCACCTCTATGGCTATTTCTTTGACTTCACAGTCAGGTTAGTGTACAAGCAATGCTGACATATCCTAGGATCAATCCCTATGAGTTCATGATATCACTAGGCAAGGGCTATTAACCATTTTTCAATCATGTTTAATAGCATCTTTTTTTATTTTAGAGTAAGATTGGCATTGATTATGATAGGCTTTTCATTTTTTAAGAACACATATTCCATGCCAACTAGTAGAGTTTTTAGTTCAAGGGGCTCTTCCTTAAAATTTTTAGGAATTTCCAACTCTTCCAAGTAGGTATCATCATTTCCATCATCACAGAGTTGCTGATGAATTTGCTCTAGTTCATCCATGCCTGCAACATATGTGCATGTTAGGCTCTTAGTTGGTTCCATGAAAAGTGTGCTACTCTCAAAATCAATAATTAGCCACTAGGTGCCCTCTTGTTTTGTGGCTACTACATATAAACACCTTTGAATTTTTTCTTCTAGTGGATGCTGCTTGCATGCAGAGATGGATGCTTGTTTCACTGCCCAAAGTTTCTACACAAACTTGCACCCTGTATTGTTGTACATGATGCATGGAACTTGCTTCTTCTTGATCTTATTGAATGCATTTTCTTTAGATATCTTTAGGGAAAGATCTCTTATGCCCATTTTTGCATCAATGGTGCTTGGCCATGCCCTTCCCATGATGATTGGAAAGTCTCCTTTGCAATTCTCCATCTTGATCACTATGAAATCAACAAAATAAGACCATCCACATATAGTGGTCACAATGTCTTCCACTAGTCCCAATGGAATAGTGATGGACTAGTTTGTCTTATTTAGAGGAGGCGAGTTCCATGTAATATACATCTCATGAGAAATTAGGTTGACACTGGAACCTAAGTTGAGAAGAGCTTTACATGGTTCATTCCCAATAATCTACAAATAAATTAGAGGAATTCCAGGATTTGCTAATTTCCTAGAAAGGTTTCTAGCTTGAATTCAATTAGATACAACATGAGTCAGCATAATAGTATGGATTCGAGGTGGAATTTGGTTTGAAGGAGACTCGAAGGACTTTGATACAAAGGAAGATGGAGAAATAGAATTGTCAACAATAGGTGTAATTAAGGGCTTAAATGGACTACAAGACCAGAAGAAAGGTCTTTTCTTTAATCGCGTATCTGAACCACTTGGTTGATGAACTAGTTGTAGGTTAATGACCTTGGTAGTGTTGCGTTGTTGTGGTTGAGCTAGATGTTCACCTTGCATAGGTGGAGAAAGTGGTAGTTGTGTGGATGGAGGAGGAAGATATGTAGGAATAGGAAAAGGATAAGGGTAAAAGGTGGTATCCCTTTGATGGGATGCGATATCACGTCCACCGCGATATCGCATCCCCTGTGATATCGCGTCTGCCACGATATCGCGTCTTCCCCTACGATATCGTGGTCCACCGCCATATCTATAAATAAGAGGTAGTTGTCCCTTGTTTCCTAATCCTAGGCTAGAAGTAGGGAAACTCTGGCAAATTGATCACTCCAGAGATAGAATATTTTCCATGTGCCTGCAGTAGGAGTCCTAAAGTGAACGGATCTTTATTCGAGCAACATTGTACCTAAACACAAGTTGTTTATAGCAATAAAGACGAGCTTCTTGGATAAACCTTGTAGTGCATGGAATAGGATTTTATTACATGTTATTTATTGTTTTCTCTTGGTAATGCAAAATGAGTACGACTTGATTATGAGCATTTAAGGATGTGTACGGGTGATCAAGGAATCGTTTGCTCAAAGTATGACTTGATTACGAGCATTTAAGGATGTGTACAGATAATCAAGGAACAGATGCTCATCACACTTAGATTCTCTCAACCCTTTTCTCCTAGTAACGTGGAATTAGTATGACTTGATTACAAGCATTTAAGGATGTGTACGGATAATCAAGAAATGGATGCTCATTGCACTTAGGCTAGTTAAGTGCCTCAGTATGACCACTTCGAGCATGTGCGTTATGTGTGGTGATCCCAGCAATGATTAGCATTTCGTAGCCATAGTTGCATCAGTTCAAGGTGTGTATGGTAAGTGGGAACGGATGCTGACGCTAGGTTAATTTAGACTTTGTTCATTAGTTAGAATTAGTGATTAGTTTCTCAACCCTTCACCCTGTTAGCATAGAAGACATAAAAACATAAAAAACTATAAAAATCATATACCTCAGACTTGGTTAACCATACACCGTGACAACTACAAGTAAGTCTGGGAAGACAATGAATAATTAACCCTAAGTGTTCCATGGGGCGTGTAGGAATTTAGTCTACAGAGTTCGACTAGATCGTGCGTACTACACTTGTATTCGTATGGTTGAGTGTAGGGGTATCTCGCCACTCATCACCCTTTTTGCATGTGAAGAACGAGTTTGATAATAATCAAAAGGATGGTAGTGAGATTGGAAAGTAGAAACGTGACTAGAGGAGTCACATGGAGACAAGGGTTATTGAATGTAATGCCCATATGAATCAGGTTATCGATAAGGATATTACTACCTTGTTGGTGCCAGGGCCCATGACTATGGTTGTTGCCATTGTTAATATTACTCATAAGGTTACAATGAATTTCCACTTGGGTAATAATATTGTTGTTGGTAGAATTACCTACAATTACCTTGAGGATAAGGCAATTGTCTAAGTGTTTGCCTTTGAGCTAGTCATGGATTCAAGGTAGACATCTCAAATTCCTGTAAGTGTGAAAAAATAGAATAACATCCTTTACGATGTTCATAATGGTAGATGTCACATCCACCATCATCATCTGATTTACTTCTTGCAACTTCCTCTATTGTAGCAATCTTTCCCTTACCTCTTTGATAGGCACGTTCAACTTCTTTGTGCCTTCTACGCTTACGATCACTACCTTGTGCTTTGGACTCTTCAGCAATTTTTAGGATAGCTTGAAATCGATTATCTATGGAATCCATAACTAATCAACCTTGGTTGTAATTTCATATTGAAATTTTTGAAGCAACAAGGCTTTCTTATTCACCACCTCATCAAGTGCCAATTCTTTCTCACTATCAATAAATCAGACCTCCTGCTTGCGCATGGAAGGATTACAATTATACTCTTTTGCACTTCTCATTTTCTTAATTCACCTTCCTCCTTAGCTACCTCTCTTAATTAATCTTTGGATTTGATGAGCACTTAATTTGGACAACTACCCTTGGGCACAACCACCAAGGATTCTCCTCATTTCAAATCAAAGCTTGTCTACAATATAGTGAAGTTGATCTAGTTGAGAATAACCATGGCTAGGACATCTGTGCATTAAGGAATAGTATTGGTCGATGGTAGCATCTAAGGGTTTGTGTGTTTCTTATTTCCATCCTTGGATCTACATTCTCAAGTTGGACACTCTGGAGTATGTTTGATATTTGTCATTGAATAATTCAAGCATTGTTGTCCATCATCTGATAAATTCCAATTCTAAGGATCAATACCAGTTTTCTGCTTCTTTAATGAGTGTCTTCGGGAAAAACTTAGGTTTTTTCCACTCATTCTCTATATTTTTCAAAGAACATGCATCTTGAAAAGCTTAGAAATGGTTCTTTAGATCTAAGTTATATCCCCCTTCGAACCTAGGGATATTATTCATATCTAGCCTCTTGATTCAACTATCCTTTACAAGCCTTGTTGGAATTTGTACTACTTCTACAATGTTTAGCATACTTCGGGTAGTAAGTAAAGGCTCATCAAGGCCTTGATTTTGATGCCTTTGATGCCCTCTACTACCCCATTATTCATGGCATCACATCTCTCTTGAATGCCCACACCCTTGATCTTGCATTGTTTGATGGTCCCTTTGATCATTTTGGTTTTGTCAATCACCTCCATCACAATCTCATCCCCTGCAGTTGCAATCAAAGCTAGAAGAAGAAGAGGATGATGATGAAGGTGAAGAGAAAGGAGGACTAGCACCATCATGGTGCCTACTACCACCTCTTTAGTGGTCCCTACCTTGAAATGCCTCTTTGGATCCTTCTTTGTCATTGGATCCATTCTTACCAAAACCAGGATTGTGAATTATGGACTAAAAGTTTTGGTTTTGACCTCCTTCATTGAAGTCAAAGAGAGGAATTTCATTGAATGGGAAACCCCTAAAAAAGGGCTCTCCACCATATTTTTGGTATAACAAGAATGGGTAATCATTAAATCCTTTTTCCTTCACAATTCATGATGTTGTTATAGCTATTGATTCCTTATATGTTATGCCACAATGGGATGATAATCCCTAGCATCACTATCCTGTACCATGTACTTAACATGAAGTCTTTGAAAACCCCATCATATAAGCATTTGTTGGAGCATTGGAAGAATGGATAAATCAAGTAGCAACATAATGTTTCCCTCCATGTCACACCACCGCAGCTGTTCATCCTAATGTAGGATGAAGGTGAAATTTGGTACATACTCATCAGGATGAGCATATACCACTTGGTATTATTAGGGCATCAACTGATGTACTCCATCAAACTTGGGTGGAGAATCACTCTTGTGAGAAGAAGACATTTTATGTTAGGAAATAAAAATCACAATGTGCTTCTTAATATTGATGTAATAATCTTAAGATGTGATATGACTCTAAGGTTCATTCCAATGATTTGAATAATTTTCACTAAATCCTAGATAGCATAGGTAACAACTAAAAGGTCCTTAGCAACAACACCAATGATGAGCAACAAGGTACCCCTACGCCCAACCATATGAATCACAAGCATTCACATGTGATCCGGTCGAACTCCGTAGACCTTAAGTTCTTAAGTACACTGGCTTCAAGGAATTGAGATCTAATTGAAATGATCATTGTCTTCTCAATTCCACTCATGAGGTACAAGTATATGGTTAAGTGAAACTAAGGTATATGATTTTTAGCATTTTGTATTTTATAAGTTTAATAACCTAGAACAAGAATGAAAGGTAGAGGAATGTCATATCTAATTAACCTACTCCTTAGCTAGCCTAACACAAGTACCCATTCCCTCTTCCTAGACATATCCTGAAAGCATGTGGCACTACTAGGTTACCAAATGTTAAGCATTGCTGGGTTACCAAGTGCTACACATATGCTTGGAGTGGTCGTGCTTATGTTCATTAACAATTGGAATTAATTTCTCAATTAACATGCATTCAAGTAAAATGCATGAATAATACATGCATTGAAAGAAACATCAATTTATTCTTAGTGCTGCAAGGATTATCAAAAGGGCTCATCTTTATTCCCATCACATTGCTATGCTCAGGTACATCAGTGCTCAAATAAAGGTTCGTACACACTCAAACTCCTACTACGAGCACTTAGAAAATATTCAAACTCTAAAGAAAACAAACTACAAGAGCTTTGCTATGCTATCACAAAAACTATGAAAAACTATATGAAAATCATAAGCCCAAGTGCTATATTTATAGGCCGGCATATACCCAGCGATATTGGATATTCAACATCACGTCTTGGGCTCTGATATCAAAGAGATATCGAATGCCCAATATCAAAGCCAGTCAAAACATGATTCATCATTGTTGTTTTAATAAACTCTAATTTTTTTTGAATTACTTTTTTTTCTTTGGATCAATACCCCCTTTGTAATAACCTTATTAATTATCTATAAGATATTCTATAAATAATTAATAGGAATGTTACAAAACCCCAAGGATCTATATTTAACCTTAATTTACTAACTTAAAAGGAAGTGAAAAAATAGACACAAATTATTAATTAAAAACAACAATATAGTAGGGCAATACAATTTATGTCTTTTTAAATGCAATTTTGAACCTTATGAATAAATTACTACTATTTGTTATTTGTGATCTATTTGCAGGGATATTGCTGAAACTTGTCCGGTGTTGATGGAGCAATATTGTTGACGTTGTCCAATACGTGTTGAAGACAGATCGCCGAAAGTAAGACGCGCATCGCTTAGCCGAGGAGAGGCATTAGAGTAAGACGTGCAGTGATGCAGTCCAAGATACATGGTGTCAACAATCCCAAGCAACACAACCTTCAGCAATGGCAGATCCTTCACAAATGATAGGTAATGCTTATTTCCGTCGAGTCTCTGAATATTGTTCAACATCTAAAGGTAGTAGTCCTTTACCAGTTCCTAAGCATCATGAAATATATTCATCTTCTTGTTTAAATGTTATCGAGTCATGGAAAGAAATGTATTTATCAGAGTGTGATTTAGAAATATCAGGTAGTGGTCTTCGTTTAGTCGCCTTGTCTTTCTTCACTGAACCAGAAGTAGAAACGTGGATTAAAAGAGGTTTTCATTATATTAATCTAGCTAAGTTAGCTGTAGTAATCCATCCTCACTTTAATTATAGATTACAAGCTCCTTAATAGATTGTCGTTATAGATAGAAGATTTAAAACGTTTGAAGAAGCCATCATCACATAGGCTAAAGGAACCCTAGCATCTGATGCAGTGATTCTAACAATCCCCAACTTTACATTGTCATTGCACGATCCTCATCTGTATAAGTCTTTAATGATTATTGTCTATTTGCCTGTTGATATGCTTCCCAAATCGATTTATGCTACTATTTCTACTAGATTAATATTTAAGGTTTTCAGTAGTACTGCGATTAAGACCCTGTATCCATTCAACCAATAGAAAATCCAAGTTGGATCATCAGATATAGAATACGGTGTAGAGATAGATACCGAGGATCTACCAATCCAACATCAATACCCTGATCTATCCAATATGATTTACTATTATTTCTGATTAGAGAAAAAATGGAACATGCCAACAAAAAGATGTTACAAAGTCAATCTACTACCACCACGATTCATAGATATAGATCCACTTGATCATATGCATACCAAAAGAAAGCCGAAGTTGTTCCAAAAAGAAAAACCCTTAGTCATAAAGGAACAAGAAAAGAAACCTGAACCAAACCTAGAACTCTCTAGTTTTCATGATACGATCATGGCCTTACAATCACAATTATCACAGTCCATGAGACAGACTAAAACATTACAACTAGAGATGACAAAACTTAAGCGAAAAGAAAAATCTAAGATAGTAGAGTTAGATTCGGAAAGCTCTGGTGATGAATCCATCTCAGAATCAATACCTTCCTCTACCAAATCATCTATGTTCAGAGAAACTACAGGGGATCCGTCGTGTCAACATAGGATACTAAAAGAAGTAGATAATCAGTATCACTGTACAGAATGTGATGCTCTACTTAAAACATGTAGGATAGAAATGAATAGAAATGTGCTACCAGAAAGTACTTTCCAACAACACCAAGAAAGGCTAGTAGCCTTAGAAAAGTCACAAAAGAAACATGAATTTGTCCAACATACATCTGAAGGGGAAACTACTGAGCATGTCTATACGCTACATACAAAAAAGACATCTGAAATACCATCAGATACGATTTGTATGCTTAATTGGACAAATACAACATTAAATGACTTAGTCTATAGCAATAGAACACAAATGAGTGTCTTGGAAAGTATGTATAATATGAATGCAAACACTGATTTAAATACTAGTTTATTATATAGAAAACTAGAAAGAATGTCAGGTTCATTAGAAGCAAAATCACCAAAGCCTACTGCTCCTCCTATTCCTTCATCAGCTTCAGATCTATCTCTGATTTTCCCAAAATCTCCTCCTGCTCTAACCCATAGGGATATAGAAAATTCAAACAACAGCAGAGAGATTCTAGAATTCAAAAGGGCAAAGGAAAATTAGTCTTAATGAATGAAGGACAATCTGAAGGTCATACTGGGTACCATAGTTTAGATCCAGCATCAAGATTAGATGACAATCAGGTTGAAGAAGCAGTCTTATTTGCTAGAACAGGTGAGCAAGTACAAGAAGCAACAGAAGCCATGTTAACACAACCTAGAAAAGCTGGCGATGTTCAGCCTAAGTTTAACATGGATAAAAAAATGCTAAGAGAATGTCAAGATGTCTTAGATGCCATCCAATCTTATCTTACGATACAGATAGATTTTGCGAAAAAAATCTACATTACAAGCCATTATAAATGCAACTTATAATTTCCAAGGAAATTTGAGAAAATGGTGGGATCACATACCAGCTGTAGTAAAAACTAGATTAATATCACAACCAACTGTTATTTTTCTTAGTGCTATTATCAAGGAATTCATTGGATATAAAGCCAATCTAGAAGAAGTCTACCGTGACAGGTTCTTCAAAGCTAGATTACACAAAATCCAACAATTATCAAGATTCCTAGATGCCATGGAGACATGGTACTATTATGGAAAATTAACACATGAAACAGCTGCTAAAGAACATCTTATCGGATGTTTACCACAACCATTTTGCAATACATACATGGCTAAGTTAAAGAAACAAAATATTTGTATTGCTAAAATGAGTTTTGGGCAGATTAGACAGTTTTTAGAATAGACAAACAGAGAGTTGTGCTATGCTCAAGAAACCAAACAATTAGTTAAAAAATTAAATACTCGGTTAGGTAAAAGTTTGTGTTTAGAATTATGTCTAGAAGAAAAATACAAAAACAAAGAAAAACAGAAAATACAAAAAATGTGTAGATCATGTTGTGGGTCTTCCTCACGATCTAAACCACATAAACAATGGAGAAGGAAACAATCATCTCCTCCTCCTCGTAGCCATGTTAAACGGTATCATGGTTTCTTCTGTAGACGACCTCGTAGAATGTCGCCTAAGGATATTAAATGTTTTATTTGTGGAGGTCCACATTTAGCAACTGATTTTCCTAACAAAGATAAGGATAGAAAAAAGGTTCATTTTATTACAAAACACAACATTAGGGAAACACATTTTGAATGGATATCTGACCCCGAGGAAACAGATATCCCTTACAACGCACAAAGTGACATGTGTCCCTCATCTCCTTCTGAAAAAAAGGAAAGTCAGATGAGTATTGGAAAGAATACGATAAACAATTGGCTTCTGATTACGCCGAACCATTGTATCCTTCTAATTCCTCCAATGGAGATGTTTATTACTGTAATATGAACCGTGCCTCAACTTCTAGACCTACACAAAAATCCAATGAGACAAAAAGGATACAAGATCAGATAACAATGACTAGGATACAATTAGATAGATTAAAATCTAAACTAAAACGCACACCCATAGATGATCTAATAGTTTATATTCAGTTAGATAGACAAGTTAGTGAAAAGAAGGCTGAGTTAAAAGCCTTGCAAAAATATGAAAAAGAGATAAATATGTCTTATGATAGTCAACCAGTAGATTCAGAAACAAAACAAAAGGAAGAACTAGAAGAATGGTTCCAAGAAGAAAAGCAAAGGTTACAAGAACCTTCCCAACACGATCAACAACTAGAAAAGCATGGAAAAAGGAAGTTGGGAATACAGCAATTAAAAATCTTTTTGGATAAATCCAGTAAAGAACTTGAGAAATTAGAAGAAGAGGAAGAAGCTTATCTACAAAAAGCTTATGAAGAAGAAATTTCTCAAATACATATGATCAGAGTTAACCAGAATCAGCATCATAAGGTACAAACTCCTCTCTGTACATTTTGGATCAAATTAAAAGGATTTAAACCTTATCCTATAGATGCTTTGATAGACTCTGGCGCTAAAGTTAGTTTAGCCAATGAAGCTATCATCCCTTCTTACTTATGGGAACCAAGGAAAAAACTCATTGTCAGCTTCAACAAAACTACAACCACAGTTGATCACACTTTCTCTCTTCCTATTATTTTACCAAACCATTCTATTTTTCCATTAAAAGTTAATGCTATTAACTGGTTATCTTATGATATGGTCATAGGAGTTGATAACTTAGCTTTATTAGAACCGTATACGATTAACCATAATTATGTCTCATTAGGGTCACATCGTTTTACGAGAACCTTTAATCTTGTAAATCGCTTTACAAAACCAAAATATAAAATTCCAAAAACTCAATGGATAGTTAATCAAATTCAGCAGCATAGATCTGCCTTTGACTTACTCAGAGAAAAGCTTATGACTGTTGCAAGTGAAGATCCAACTGCCTTTCGTCATAAGAAACAACATTTGTGCAGAATCAAACTACTCGATGGTGTCCAACCAGGATCAAAAGCACATCACATAGGTATGTCACCTGAGCTTAAAGAAGAATGTGCCTAGGAAATTAAACAATTATTAAAAAAAGGAATGATCCAACCTAGTACAAGCATGTTTTCCTTGCAACTTTTTATGTCAACAAATGAGCAGAACTAACCAGAGGTAAGGAGTGTTTAGTGGCTAATTATAAACCTTTAAATGCAATTATTAAGTCTGTTCAACATCCTATACCCAGTAAGGATGATTTATTTCAATGATTACAAGGGACACATATTTATTCTAAGTTTGATTTAAAGAGTGGATTTTGGTAGATCTAGGTACATCCTGAAGATAGATGGAAAACTGCATTTACAGTGCCTCAAGGTTTATATGAGTGGACTGTTCTCCCTTTTGGGATTAAAATAGCTCCCTCAATCTTCCAGGCATGTATGGATTCTATCCTCAAAGACTATCCATATATTCTAGTTTATATAGATGATATTTTAGTATTATCTAAAAATAGTCAGGAACATCAAAAGCATTTAGAAAAATTGTATCATCTCATTGATACAAATGGATTAGTCCTTTCTCCATCAGAAAAGAAAATCCAAATCACCATTGATGAAGTAAATTTCTTAGGAGTAGTTATTAAAAACGAGCAAATTAGTTTACAAGAGCATATTTTGTCTGATATTCATAAATTTCCTGATATCATAATAGATAAGACCCAATTACAAAGATTCCTTGGTTGTTTAAATTATTTATCTGGCTTCTACAAAGATTTAGCAAAAGATTGAAAGATCTTGAATCAACAACTAACCAAGAATCCTCAACCATGGAGTGATCAACATATAGCCACAGTCCGATGCCTTAAAGAGCAATGTACCAAACTACCTTATCTTCGACTACCAACCAATGGTACATTAATATTAGAAACTGATGCATCGGAAGAATTCTGGGGTGCTGTACTTAAAGAAGATTTGCATGGAGTTATCTACATCTATAGATATGCCAGTGGCAAATTTAATCCTGCAGAACTTAATTATCATTCTACCCACAAAGAACTCTTGGCAATTATCCATGGTATTGAAAACTTCAGGCTTTTCCTACAAGAAAAGCATTTTATTATTCGGTCTGATCTGAAATATTTTGATAAGTATTTACAGACAAAACACCTCAACAAAGTAGCCCATACTAGATTGATAAGATGGTCTTTATTTTTAGCAAATCTTAGTTATACAACTCAGTATCTTAGTGGTGTTGAAAATAATTTAGCTAATTATTTAACACATGAATTCCAATATTAACACTGTGTTTGTGTGCAGCTAGATTCTTGAATGAAGGATGGGAGCTTCGTTCAAGTCAGAGAGTCCTCCCTTATCTTTTTTCTAGGTTGTATTTATCTCACCATGAAATAACCTCCATCCATGAAAATTATATGAGTGATTGGTATATTTATGCTAATGAGTCATACCATAACTCTGTATATCCCCATATTGCATATACTTACTTTGGCCATCCTAACACTGTTTTAGATGACTTATATCCACCAGTACATGTAAAAACTAGCATCCATGCAAACCAGTTCATCAATGAATGCGTACATCCATGTGCAGATCCTACGTAGGAACCACCATTAAACCATTGGCCTCGTTATAAACCTTCTGATTGCCATTTTTACCATCTTGATTTCAATGTTCCCATTGACATGCCTACTAATGATCATCCATTTTGGGAATGGTGGGCCTTATATGGCAATCAAGTCTGAGATTATCCTACAAACTATGATCCTACTCAAATCAGGAGATTCAGAGCCGTGCCACATGGAGACTTTGCTTATTTTTCATGTTTAACCACATTCGCTCACTTTACTTTTATGGATCATAATCCATCATACTTCATTACTACTAGCCTCAGCAAAAGAGCAGATTGGCAAAATCCATGGAACCTCACCTGGTATCAAGATGTACTGACAGCTATAACATCCGACATTATTGCGCATTGTGAACGCAGTCATATTATTCCATCTACTCTTGAGCCGTACAATTATGACCTGACCTTTCAAATGCTCCAAAGGGAAGGCAGTAACTGACGAGTCAAATTGTACAATACAGCTATCCCAGCTCCATCCTCATCATCAGAAGATATTGAAGCATCCGAGGCAGCAACTACACCCCGTGATTCTGACGGGTCTGACAACAGTGATGATGAACAGTAAAAGTAAATCTAAATAGTAGATTTGTAATGATCGCATATCCATTAGTGTGGTATGCGCTGTCATATTCCACTACCCTAAGTCGATCCTCTCTTCCTATATAAGGAGACCTTACCTCTTGTGTCTTACACACAAGTAAGGAAGCAAGTAAGGCATCCAAGCAAGAGAGCTAGTAGTAAGAGTTAGTCCTCCATTCTGCAAGAGTCAGTCTTCCTTTGCTGCAAGTCCCTTCTATCTATATGCAAGTTTATATGTGTTTGTGCCATATCAGAGATATCTGAAAGTGATGCGTTGTGCTCCTTTCAAAGCATTCCTGGTATGAAGTTCTGTGTCCAAGCAGAGATATCGTAAAGTGCTGTGCCGTGCGCCTTTACAAGCGTTCCTGCTTCAATGTGTAAGATGTGTAACAGAGATAGCTCAGATTGATGTGTAGTGCTCATCTGAAAGCATTCCTGTTTAATATAAGATTTTCCATTAAAAAATAACTCAAGTTAGAAGAATAACATATTTTATAAAATTTGTTCATTTTCTATCTTAGCTATGTAGAATTTAGAGTTAAATTAGTCAAAAATTGATTGATATTAATTATTTACATTGAGAGTTAGCTAAAATAGAAAGCTAATAGTTATAGACAAAACAACACTTTCTTTGAAATATTCAATCATTAACATAGACTTAGCCACCATTAGCTGATTTAAAACTAGCCAAAGCTATTTGGAGGTATTCATGCCTTGGCAGAACTAGAGACTAGCAACCATCTAAAATGAGTTATCTAAAATACTTTGGAATAGAATTGTAATCTTGTGTTGATAGTTAGCAAGTATGATATAGATTATTTATGTAAGATTAATATTCATGGGTATTGTAATGTTGATTTTAAATATGTGCACCAATTCATCATATTCTTATAGATGTTAATATCTTGTCATGGTTTTTTATTATGACTTCAAATCATTTTATTATTTTTTTAAGTTCAAAAATAGATGTTAAAAGTGATGTGAATATTGGTAGGGTGGGGGCATCATTCCTAACTAACAATTAATTTTCCTCTATTTGATTTTTAAAAAATATAAATTATGCAACTTAATTATGTTCAAAGACCCACACGATCTATTATGTTCTCTACTAAGTGTTAAGCTTCTAATGTGCTTCGAATGGGTTTTTTTTTTTTTTTTGTGGTTTGACACTAACCAAATATTTTTTATTTAAAAAAATATAAATTTTTTAGGATGTGTATGCATTCTAGTTCATGGCAACAATTATAGGTAAATTTATATTTTCATGAAGGTGCATTAGGATTCATGATTCAAGTTAAGTCAAGCATACCTAAACTTGTTGCAATAAGGAATTTACCATGAATAAAAGCACATTGTATCTTTATATCAATGTTTTAGAAATTTTGTGTTCCTAAAATTCAATCACATCCTTGTTGGATAATTAACATAGATGATTGGATAATTCCATAATTCTTTCTTTCTCCACATTCAATTGCACCCATGGGCTAGTAGTCTATACTTGATTATAATAGCTTGTTGTTGCAAGCATGTCATCATGCATTGTGGACATGCATACATCATCATGCATATTTACTTATGCTTACTTGCCCTTTGGTTCTTAGGGGTGAGATCTAGATGTTAATTTACATCATGATTAAGTAGAATAAGAGAGCAACAATAAGTAGTAGAAATAGAAATTCAATTATGGAATTAGAAGAAATGTATCAAGAACACACAAAATTATCTTGGGGGAAGCATATAAAAACTCGAGCAATGGCTTCAAATCCTAGCAAGATTTAATTTCAACTAAGCATTATGAGATAAAAGAACACATTCAATGGCAAAGTACCTTGAACTACTGATGCCTTGTTACTCTCTCACTTGGTCACTTATTTAGCACTTTTTGCTTACTTACTTTGTCATTCCTTGCCATTGCCCCATCCTCTCATCCATCACTTATATAGTGATTTATAAGCTAAATAAGAATGTGAATAATAATTAAATGATATAGGTTAGGGAGTTCCATATTCCAAGTTTGGGAATGCAATAGGGGTTACGTATGATAGGTTAGCTACCAATAATGGTTGCAACTTGCAATAATAATTAGCAACCATTACATTATAATAACTAGCAACTACTTCGAATAAGCAACATACCTCAACATTAGAAACACCACTTTAACTAATATAAATAATAATTATGATCTTAACAAAGCATATAAAGTAGTTGTATGTGGTTATAAGAGGTTGAGGGATTAAGTATCTTTTATTAATTTTAACTATGGAAAGTTGCACTATGCTAGGATTAGGGTGTGAATTTTTTGGTGTTAGATCCATATAAATATTAATGATCAGCAAAGAAAATTCAAAGTACATCACAAGCTTAACAATGAGTAGATATTATCAAAAAAATATGGAAGGAAAAAAATTTTTAATGTTACGACTGTTGATGAGTGGCGAGGTACCCCTACACTCAACCATACGAAATGAGCATAGCACGCGTGATTCGGTCAAACTCCATAGACTAAATGCCTAAATGCCCCATGGAACACTTGGGGTTAATCATTCGTTATCTTCCTAGACTTACTTGTTGTTATCACTTTGTATGGTTAAGTAAGTTCGAGGTATATGATTTTTTGGTCTTTTTTGGTTTATCTCCTATGCTAAGGGGTGAAGGGTTGAGAGAACTAACTACTCTAACTAATTTCCTAAGTCTAAATTAACTAGCGTCAGCATCCGTTCCCACTTACCGTACACACCCTGAACTGTGCAACTATGGCTACCAAATGCTAATTGTTACTGGGATCACCACATGTAACGCACATGCTCAAAGTGGTCGTACTAAGACACCTAACTAGCCTAAGTGTGATGAGCAGCCGATTCTTTGACTAGCCGTACACATCCATAGATGCTCGTAATCAAGTCGTACTCATCCCACATTCTAGGAGATAAGGGTGAGAGGATCTAATCGCGATGAGTAGTTGATTCCTTGGTTAGCCATACACATTCATCAATGCTCATAACCAAGTCGTACTCATGCCGCACTAACAACAGGTAATAAATAACATTAAATAAAACCTATCCATGTACTGGAAGGTTTATCCACAAAGCTCATCTTTATTTCCGTACACAACTTGCATGTTATTCTATCTCTGGTGATCAATCCACCAGAGCTTCGCTACTTCTAGCCTACTATTCCAAATGAGGGGAGTGCCGCCTCTTATTTATAGATTTGGCGGCGGACCGCGATATCGCATACGCAATATAGCAGGGGACGACGCGATATCGCAGAGGCCGCGATATCGCGGCTTGTGCATATCACATCTCATCATACCCCCATGACT